>JAKUAN010000036.1:0-107389 GCA_030674715.1 Clavispora phyllophila
CTGAGTCCGGTAGGGTGCGGAGTTGAGTCATTGCAGGCAACAGTATAGGTTGCTAGAGAAGTGATAGGTGCACTATTTGGCTGGGGTTGGACTAGGTATTGGTGGACGAGGTTATTTTGGACTAGGTTATTTTGGACTAGGTTATTTGGACTAGGTTATTTGGACTAGATTATTTGGACTAGGTTATTGGTGGACCACATTATTGGGTTACTGCACTCGATTGGATTGTTGCACTCGACTGCACTCGATTGGATCACTGCACTCGATTGGATCACTACACACTATTACACCGTGAGCTTATAGTGCGCCTACTGATGAGATTATATTGGCAATATACCCGTGGCTTGCCGGCGCCTCCACGCACCCTGATAACCCACCAGTGACTCCACTCCTCATTCACCACTCAAGCGGCACAATTGCTCGTCTAACCTCGTCAACTCTCCTACAGGACCTCCGCCCAATAACTCAGGCGGGCACCATGAACAGTAGCGTACAATAAATTTTGCAGTATAATACAAATTAAACTTATCCAATGGTATCAGGATACTAATTAACGAAACAAAAATTAAAACGGAAGAAATGGGCACAGAAGCTCGTTTACACGCTCTCCTCGTCCGAAGCCTTTTGGTCTCTCTTGATGCGGAAGAAACGGATTCCACCGCTAGAGCTCTCCTCCTTGTCCACCGGCGTGGATCTCGTGAAGGACGACTCGTCGCCCAATGGAAGGCCACCAGTCTGTTGTGTCTCCGATTGCTGGTAGTACACTTCATCCGGGTTCTCCGCAGCTCTGACGCGGTCAATGTGCTTGCGGTATGAGTTGGCAATGTTGGCGGCGCAGGTGTTGAAAAACACAATCAAGATACAAGCCTCGGCAGCCCATATTATTGCCAAACTCTTGACACCAATGTGCGACAGCAAGCCGGCGTTGCTGAAAGCGTTTCTGGCCAACACCGCAACGGCAGTCAGGAATGCTGCAGAAGCAGAAATGAAGAGAAGAGCAAGCGCTACCAAGCCAACGACAATCTTGTCAATGACAATGGAGCAGAAACCCAAAAGGTCCACGATGAAGGCGAACGCGGCAAACGCCAAGCCCACCAAGGTCACGGCAAAGGCAAATCTTGACAAGTAGAACATGGTGTCTCTGTTGGACACAAACTGCAGTGGAACGTTGATGGAGGTATCAAAGTTGTCCACTGGCGAAATCGGGTAAGCAGGACCAGTGGAGCATTGGCTAAAGTTATTGTACTCGCAAACACCCCAGAAGGTCCATGCGGACTCGGATGGAGCGCCTGAAATGTGCGACGTGTCACCTCTGACCCAGTAGAACCTGTTGAATGGGAAGTGGTTGGTGGAACCGGACAACACTAAGAACACCAACAACAAGGTGGTACCGGCCAACAACAACAAGTTGATAAAGGTATTAATGACTCTCATGGCGAATAGATGGAAGAAGAGTGGGCAAAAGTCGAAAAAGCAATCGGGTGGAAAAAGCACCTTGGGGTCAAGGGATGAAGAGTGTTCTTTTGTTTATGGAACGCTTGCCGGGATAGGGAGAGTTCAGCAAATAAACAAGTTTAGGCAGATATCTCTTGCGTTCACACACGAGGGGCTCTGCGAAATTTGGCTGGAAAAGGAGAAAACTCGCAAGTAGGGAACAAACGATTAGTGCAAAGGATCGTTTATAGGAAAAGGCGAAGCAATTGCAGAAGCGGCGATGAATGTTTAGCCATCTAAAAATGGAATGACTTGCAACTTGTGCTCCTGCAGGACAAAAGCAAAGCACCTCAATTGCGGCAACTATTGCTGCGTTGCTCGAGTCCCCGGCTTTAGCGGAAATGTACTGGGACAATAAGATGAGTGGTACATGGCTACAATAAGGCAATTCGCCGTTGGCGTGGCCATTGAAAAGGCATTGCGCGGTCCTATTAATTCCTACTTACCGGCCACGGTGTCGCAATGTGCAAATGAGCGTCGGTATCCTCACCAAGAGTGCAAAAAATTGCTAGCGTGTGTGCAGGTGGAGTGTTTGGGTTGTGGCTGTTTGGGGAGTGAAATTGTCCTCAGTCGTCACCGCTCCTCTCAATTAGGAAGGTATACCATGCAGGCTAGGAGGATCCCCTTGTTGCTCACATAGGCTGACATTACACTGGGCTGCCTCCGGAGTTAGCCTCGCCTGTGACCAGGTGCACGTTGGTTCTGAGAGTCGGTAGGGGGTGTTCCTTCGTGGGCTCGGATGCAGCGGAATCCTGGAGAAGAATCCTTTTTGCTATGCATTGACACGCACACATACTCCCCGCAAAATGCTACGCGGAAGTCTCACGCAACACCTGTGCATGTCCCGATATTGGCAGTGGGCACCAATGTCTCCAGCGGGTGATGGATTATGGTTTTTTGTAAATCGATAGAATTCCGATTGACAATAAATGTAGCGGCTAATGCTCCGTGGATGCGGGCCCGAGGTAAACTGCCCGTCGGTTACATTTAGCCGGGGACAAAACCATTGCATCATTGCACCGCCAGCTGCGGCGTGAGGCGTATTACACACACCGAGAATCATTCGGCCACCAGAGATCAGTTGCTTGGAATCAAGGAAGATAAGGCCAATTTATCCGTAAACCGCCGAGACGTATATGCAATAGATCCCTAAACTGGTGACAGTTGATCAATTGCTGAGTTCCGGCGGGACACAGGGCACACACCAAGATCCAACAAATCAAATCCAGCAATCGCTGAGATGGTGGCACCGCCAAAGCTACAACTGCCAATAAATAACTGGGTGCTGAACCGACCCAGAATTCTTTACCTAGTGGAGATTGAGAGCACACGGTTCGCCAGAGGCAGCTTGTCGGAAACCGGTAGACTCGTTGGTTTCTGGACTGGTTGGTCGTCACCGTGTCGCATATCTGCACGTCACCGTGTCACATATTTGCTCTGGAAATGTTCTTCCTCAGTTGTCGTCGTCGTTTCCCCACTTGGTGCACCACCCGTACCATGTCCGTTCCAAGCACTTTTTGGGCGTGTCTGTCTCTGTGGGCGTAACCGACGCTGTGGTCAGGGTGGTCTTTGGAGCCTTCAGTGTCGTCAGTGTGCTAGGTAGTTTCGGCCTCTTCAGAGTCGTCAAAGTGGTCAGAGTCTTCAGCGTCTCCAGGGACTTTCCACTCTTCGCACTGGTCTTCAGAGACGCACTTGACGATGACTCGTGCAGCAGCGAGGGTTTGGGCCGCGGCCGCAACGGATTCGGAATCTGGGGCTGATCTGGCTCCGAGTCGTCGTGGCTGGTGAAGCGCCAGTTGAAGCAGTCGCGGCACGGTGGCTGCTCCACACACAGGGCAGTCTCGTTATAGGCCAAGATGATTTCGTCAATCACCGTGTGGATGCGGTGGTTTAGCATGTTGACGTGCCAGCCCTTGTCGGTGACGACGTCGTAGACGCAGATCTGGCCCGTGTGGCACGTGGTTTCCATGGCGTAGCCCGCCACCGAGCACGACGATGACGCGCCGTTGCACACGCCCATGAAGATCGGGTCCGCGGTGTTGCCAATGTGCCAGATGTGTTCCAAGTGCTTGGGTATTCCCGGGGCCTGGGGGAGGTGGAGTCTTTTGGACGCCAACATCTCGCCCGGGGCCTCGAACGCCACCACCGGAAGGCCGTAGGTGCGGCCCAAAAGCGACGCAAGCGCGCCGCCGAGCGAGTGGCCCGTGACCCAGATGTCGGTTGTTTCTGGCGGGTATAGCTTGGTGACGTTGCGGTACAAGTCCAACGTGGCCTGGTAGTAGCGGTCCTGGCGCAAGAGCTCGCGCTCAAGGCAGTCCTGGTTGCAGGTGTAGGCCTTCTCGTAGCAGTCACACACGGTGGTCCACAAGTAGCTGATGCGCGCGCAGCAGCACAGAAACAAGAGGTTGTCATTGGTCTTGTCCAGGACCGCGGTCTCGTCCAGGCCGCCGCCGGGAAGGCCCGCGCCCGACGTGCCCTTGATGCCGATGATCACGGTTTTCAGGTCGTTGGACACAAACACGTGCCCGCGCAACCCGTTGTCGAGCCAGCCAAAGTTGACGTCGTCGTTGTCGTCGTCCGGCGCCCACGGGTCGCCCACGTCGATCCAGTCCAGCTTCTGCTTGTCCTTGTCGTTGCGCGGCAACCGCACGTACGCGTTGGACGACACGAGCGCCAACGACACCACCGTGTCGCGGTCCAGCACGTCCGGCACGCGGATGTCGGTCTCCGGCTCCCACTCGAGCCCGATGGCGTTCAACCTGGCCGGGTTGCCCTTGACGCGCATGGCGTAGTCCAAGTACGAGTCGAGAAAGTGCGGGGTGTGGCGCTGCGCGAGACGGGTGACCTTGGCCGGGGTGGGACGGTCCTTCACCGCTAGCAGAATGGTCCAGGGGTCTTTGTGGCGCATGGCACGTGGCCAGTCCATGGCGGCGGCCACCTCCTCGAGCGACTGCGCTTGAGGGCCGGGGTTGTGGCCGGGGTTGTGGCCGGCGGAGGCGTCTGCTTGAGTTTCCGCGCGTGCAGCGTCGAGCTCACGGCGGTTTCGCGCGAGAAACGCGGGCGTGATGTCCAAGCGGCGGTGCACGCGGCTGTACTTGCCTGTGCCGTGGTGGAAGATGTGCTTGAGGCGGAAATTGGACGACGGTGGGGTCGTTTTCGACGGCTCTGGCGCTGGTGGGAGGGGCGACTCTAGGTGCGGCGCGCCCGCGGCGCCTGTGGGCCAAATTCGGAAAAGAAAAAACGCGGCTAGGCCGCAAGCAGCAAGGAGAAGAAGGCGGGTGAGCGACTGGGGTCGCTTTCGGGAAGCGGGCTTTTCGTTCATGGGAACAGGTGTGGTTGGGCTTATCGGAGTGCACAAGAAAAGGTGACTTCTGTCGCACTCCTGGAACCAAGACGCACTACGCAGGCCGTACGATGGTCATGGTCGAGCAGTTGCGGCGGGGACTATTGTGGTTTGGAGACGAGGATGTTGTGGGGTTTGTAGAGCAGGGGGTATAGCTTTGGTGTGAGAAGAGGGGTGTTTGGTGTACTGGAGTGGTAGATGGTGAGAGTGTAGTGCTCACTATCACACTATCACACTATCACACCCACCATCACACTGTCACACTATCACACCCACCATCACACCATCACACCATCACACCATCACACTATCACACCATCACACTGTCTACATACTACAACCTATTCATTTCTTTCTCAACAATGTCCACAGACGCTGCATTGACTAGCTCTTCAATCGTTACTCCGTAGGCTGACCGTTGGTCAGACACGAAGCAATCCCCCAGCCCCTTAGCCCCAGTAGCTACCTCTGTTAAGCAGTGTCTAGATAGTATAGATGTCATCCAATGCCGCCGCTGTACTGTGGGGCGGAACGCCTGTAAAACCAATCCGGCTTCGTGGGTGCAAAACCATACCCCCACCCACACAACCGATACCAACCCCTCAGTCACATTCCCCCTTATTATCTCAAAACGACCGCAAAATCGGCCGACTTCAGTATTAGTCACTTTCCTCGCCGCTGACGATAGGTCTACTTGCCTGTACATTCTAATACTTGGTCCAGCCCTATACATATTGGACATCCCACTGCAGTCCCTCGGTCTCGTCAAGAACTTTCCTCAGCGAAACCAACCGCACATCCTTCACCATGGTCGGACAGGTTCCGATCTTTTTCTGCTCGTCCTCATAGCTGTGCCTCAATATCTTGATAAGCTTGTGCAACACTTGCCCAAGCACCTGCAGTGACAAAACACCGCCGTTCTGATAAAACTCATGGGTCAATAATGCTGTGAACACATCACCACAGCCGCTGAAGTTGCAGTTGATCTTCTCGAACTCCAACGCAAAGGTCCGCTGCTGTGGCGTGGCCTGGTGACAATATCCCACACAGTACATTTTCCCCTCGACCTGAACGGACGTGAGCACGGTGTTGGGGACCTTGTAGGAGCTATAGAACTGCTCCAATGCTTTCTTGGCCGAAACCAAGTCTGTGATGGCCACACCGGTCAAGATCTCTAGCTCAAACTGGTTGGGGGTAGTGAGGTCCACTAAACCCTTGGTCAAAAACTCCCGATGTGCCGACACCACATCTTCGGGTACATAGAGTCGCCCATTGTCGCCGAGAACAGGGTCCACCACCAACATCGGTCTGTGTGAGGTGTTTCTCTGCACCGTGGGCTCCAACTCACTATAGATGGCTCTCATGACCTCGGCGCTGGGGCAGTAGCCCACCATCACCAACTTGTAGTGTCTGTCAAAATCCAAGATGCTACGCAAGCCCTGGAAAAGCCTTTTCACCGACTCCGGGGTGCTTTTCTCTCCCTGGAACGTTCCGTATCCGGGGTGGTTGGAGAAGTTGGTGGTGTTGATTGTATCCACATCCCAGCCGTAGTACTGGAGCGGAAAAGCCGTGGCTCTATTTCCCACGTATCCATGCGCCACGTATGACAGCACGGAGAGAAGAGACATTGAATCTTCCATGAGTTGGCCCAACTGTCAATGACTCAGTAGATAAGCAGAGTGTGCCCCAGTGTGCAGAACGAGAGGCATGTACGATTGAGGCAGTAGGCGCTCTTCTCATTAGCGGGTAGATGGAAGAGTAGCAACGGAAGTAATTTTTTCTTACGGGAAAAGCATGTTTGGCGTCAATTGGCTGAGTGGACGGCTTGGTGGGTGAATTGGGTTTTTGGAGCGAATGGCTGGAGTGGCTCCAGTGGACGGCGTTTTCTGGTCTGGCGTGTACTGCATCCCGATTCCTATAGTCAAATCGCACCCGAGGTATAGCCGTCTGACAGAGCCATAGCCCAGGATCCATGGGTATGCTCTTCGAAAACTGGAAATTTTACTGGATCCGGGGCCCCAAGAAAATTATTCTCTCTTTCGCCATCTTTCTCGCTCCTCCCTATTTCTCCCTCCTCCCCGCCATATTTCTCTCCTCTCCTCCATATTTCTCTCTCGTCTCTCTTGTCTGCCTCTGGATCGGTGCTTGTGTCCTGCACACCGCCAACCACCATCGGGGCCATCTCCACCAAAGAAAACAACCAACGAGGCAGCCGCTGTCCAGGTGTAGCAGATGGCGGTTTCTTTTTCCCCTCGTTTCTGCCCCGCTCTCCCTGTTTCTCCGTGTTTCGTCTTCTCTCCTCCCAATCCACCAAGGTGTGCACACGACAGCGTCGGCCATAGAGCAGGTGCACGGGTGTCCGAGTGTTGATCAAAAGCGCCAACGGCACTACATCACGCTACCATCCCCCACCCATGCCGGCGAAAAACTCTGCGGAAATCAGCGTTGGGTTCCCGATCTACGGGCTTCGCTTCATCAACAGCACCACGCTTTTGGCGGTCGGCGGCGGCGGCGAGGGCAACAACGGCATTCCCAACAACGTCACCGCTGTCAAGTGCAGTTTCAATGCTCCCGACAAGACCAGGCGGTTGCAGAAGTTCCGCGAGATCACGTTGCCGTCCAACGAGGACTCTCCCATGTGCGTGGACGTGGCGCGCGCCGCGGACGGCGACAACAGCTACTCCGTGTTTGTCGGGTGCAACCAGTCCACCCAGTTGATCAACACCATGAACATCAACAACAACTTGCGCAAGTACGTGTTCACCGAGGACCAGCACTTGCGGTTCCAGGACGCGGTGCAGTACGACGACGCGGTGCTGCCGGACAGCGTGGGCGAGTACCCCCGGATCGTGCACTTGGCGCCCCACGGCACCGTGGGGGCGTTGATGACGTCCAAAACGCCGTCCGAGATCTTCTTGTTCAACCCGGCCACGTTGGAGTTGATCTTGCGGTTTCTGCCCGACGCCCCGGGCGAGATCAAGGACTTCCACTTGAGCCCCAATGATGACGGCCGCACCTTGTGCTACGTCACCGCCTCCCGCATCGACACCGTGTCGACTTCGTCCGGCGCGGTGCTCTCGTCCTCCGCCGCCGCCTCCAAGGCCACGGTACTGACCTTGGCTAAGTACAACTTGTCCAAGGTGCGCTACGTGGGCCCCGACAAGGTGGTGGTGACGGCGGCGTTGCGCAGCGGCAAGGGCTGCGCCGTGCTCGAGTACGACCCCACAAAACAGAAAATCACCCGCGAGCGCTTTGTGTCCAAGCGCATGAAGGGCATCGTGGCCATCGACGTTGCCCAGGCCACCTCGCTCATTGCCATTGCGGGCAACGACTGCTCGGTGTCGTTGCTCAGAATGCTGGACTTGAAGGTGGTGCGCACGTTCCCCGACTTGCACAAGTTTGCCATCACCTCCTTGAGCTTCGCGCCCAACGGCAAGCGCTTGGCCACCGGCAGCGCCTCCAACATCTTGAACGTGGTCACCATACTGCCCAAAATCGCCTCCGGCTCCTCGTTGCTCGGCACCTTGGTGCTGTACTTGTTCTACACCATTCTCGTGGGCGTGTTGGCGGTGGTGTTACAGCAGGCCCACCAGTCAGGCCAGCTTGACGAGCTCATCGCGTTGTCCAGGTACCACGGCGGTGAGGCGCTCGTCCACGCGGAGCACTACGCCCGCCACTACGGCAAGATCGGGCTCGACCTCTCACAAAAGTACGGCGAGATCTACTTCCACAAGGCACAACATTACGGTAAGATTGGCTACGAGGTGCTCAAGGATAAAACCTTCGAGGGCATCGATGCTTTGAAGGAACGCCTCGAGAAAAATAACGCGGAAGATGCCGTGGTCAGTGCGCAAACCTGGGCGGAAGAAAAGATTTCCACCCAAACCGCTTCTACTCTCGAACCACTGGTCGTCTCTTCATCGACCAATGATGTGGCTATCGAAACCACCAGCAATGTGGATGAGTTGACTGCTGGAACCAAATCTATCGATACCGAGTCGATTATTGCCGAGGCCGTGACTCAGATCGCAGTCGAGGAAACCCCGTCTGGAGCATCTTCTGTGGACCAATCTTCTTCAGCATCAGTAGAGCTGTCTCAAGCTGTAGCAGACCCCCATGATACCCCATCGGCCCTGGCTGAATCTGTCATCAGTATTGCTGTGGAATCTGCAGTCAACTCGGCAATCAAGTCCGTTGTTCAAAGCGTTGGCGAGGCTGTTGCTGGTGTGCATCCGGAGCCTTCGGCCTCCTCTGTTGAGGCTGAACTACCAGCAGAGACTGATGAGGCTGAGACGGAGTCTCGGGAGTCTGCCGAAGAGCCTGTCCCTGAGCCTGTCCCTGAATCTGCGCCAGAGCCTGTCGCTGCAGTCCAAAATGAGACTAATTCCGTGTTCGCTGAACCTTCTCAAAAAGCTTCAAGCGAATCTGATGAGCCAGCTAAGGTTGAGTCTGTGGAAGAACCTGTGAAGGCCGAACCAATTGAGGTTGAAGAACCAGCTAAGATTGAGCCTGTTGAAGCTACCGAAGCTGAAGTGCCTGAGGTGCAGAGCGCTCAACCTGAAGAACCAGTTGTGGACGAACCAATTGCTGAAGAGCCGGTCGAAGAGCCAGCTGAAGAGCCGGTCGAAGAGCCAGCTGAAGAGCCGGTCGAAGAGCCAGCTGAAGAGCCGGTCGAAGAGCCAGCTGAAGAGCCGGTCGAAGCTGAAGAGCCAGTGGTTGAAGAACCTGTTGTCCAGAGACAAGCGAATGAGGGACCAGTTGTTGAAGAGCTTACTGTTGAAAATCCTACTGTGGAAGAAGCTGCGAAAGAACCAGTTGTGGAAAAACCAACTGCTGAAAAAGACGTTGAAGAATCAGTCGTCGAACCAATCGTTGAACCTACCGTCGAACAAGTGGTTGAACCTGCCGTTGAACCTGCCGTTGAACCTGCCGTTGAACCTGCCGTTGAACCTGCCGTTGAACCTGCCGTTGAACCTGCCGTTGAACCTGCCGTTGAACCAGTCATCGAACAAGTCGTTGAACAAGTCGTCGAACCAACCGTCGAACCAATCGTTGAACCAATCGTTGAACCAATCGTTGAAACAGCCGTTGAACCAATCGTTGAACCAATCG
The DNA here is from genome assembly GCA_030674715.1 of Clavispora phyllophila. NCBI lineage: Eukaryota > Fungi > Ascomycota > Pichiomycetes > Serinales > Metschnikowiaceae > Clavispora > Clavispora phyllophila. The sequence continues at coordinate 9,950 of JAKUAN010000036.1, forward strand.
TTGAACCAGCCGTTGAACCAGTCGTCGAACCAGTCGTCGAACCAGTCGTCGAACCAGTCGTTGAACCAGTTGTCGAATCAGTCATTGAACCAGTCGTCGAACCAGTGGCTGAACCAATCATCCAAGAGCCTGCGGCTAGAGAACCTGCCGTCAAAGAGCCTGTGGCTGAACCCGCAGCAGAATACCATGAGTCTGAAGCTGCTTCTGAGGTGAATACTCCATCTCAGTCCCCCAAAAAAGTAACCAGCGAACCATCCGCCGCCATTGCGGAACCTGCTGAAGCCGAGACCCCCGAGGCTGTTTCGTCGGCCGTCACTGAACTGCCAGGCGTTGAGCACGAACCTTCTCCTGAGCTTCCCAAACCGGAAGCCAACCCCATAGACACGCCGCAACCGGCAACGCCTAAGCCTGATGACAGTGCAGAAGCGGTGCACGACGAGTTGTAGGGCCCTGCATACCAAAAGAATACAAAAGGAAATGAGCACCTCATGTAGAATAGCGCTATACTGGGCTACAGTATAAGACCGTTGCGGGCTCCATGGTATCTCCAGTATCTTATCTCTGCTCCTTCTACCGTTTCTACCCTTTCTGCCGTTGCTGCTGCCTGCACTTTCTATCTTTCCTCCTGCACTACCCCGATCGCGCCAATCCACAGATCGCGTAACTAACCTACGCATCTAGCAGATCGCCACCATGGCTGACTTTGACCCTTCCGACTGGAAAAAATCGCGTCTCCCGAAACTCGCGCAGCTCGATTCGCTCCAGCGCTGTTTGATTTGCAAAGACTACCTCAAAGCCCCGGTCATCACCTCCTGCAATCACACCTTCTGTTCTCAGTGCATCCGCCAGCACCTTTTGCGGGTGAGTCTGTGTCCCCTATGCAAGGCGGAGCAGTTTGAAAGCAATCTCAAGCGCGTAATTTTGCTTGAGGAGATTGTGGCGTGCTTTCAGGCGCTCCGGCCCGAGCTCATCGCGTTGGCCACCGCGCCGGAAGCGGAACTGGCTAAGACGCGGGAAATGAGCTCTAAAAGCACTGAACACGGCGCCACCGCGCCCGTGTTGAACGTGAAACCGCAAAATACCCCCAACAGACCAGCCGCTTTGTCTGTGTCCCGCTCGGTGTCGCCGGAGGTCGTTGAAGTTTCCGAATCCGGCGAGGAGATTCCCCATGTCAGCTGTCCCGTGTGCAACCAGCGCATGACCGCAGAGGTGCTCCAGCGCAAGCACTTGGACGAGTGTCTCCGTGGGAAAAGCGCTCCCAAGCGCCGGCGCGAGATCCTGCTGTTCTTCCAGCCCCGCAAGAAGCCGGAGGTGGACCATCTGAAGTTCTACTTTGCCGAGGCCCACCGGCACCACCACGACACGCGGCGCATCCCCAAGATGGACTACGCGTCACTTCTGACGCCCAAGTTGAAGGAGAAGTTGACGCTGCTCCACCTCTCGGCGCTGGGCACCCGCGCCCAGCTCGAGTTGCGTTACAACCACTTCTACTTACTCCACAACGCCAACCTCGACTCCAGCCGCCCGGTGCCGGACTTGGAGCTCCGGCAGCGCCTCAACCAGTGGGAAAAGTCGCATCTGGCGTTCTCCGCGCCTGTGGGTGCCAACACGGTGTTTGGCGACGTACTCAGCCACAAGTCCATTTCCGATAAGGATTTTCCGGTCGCGTTGTGGGTGGAGCGCTACCGGGCGGACTTTCGCCGCTTGGTGCGCCAGGCGCGACGGTCTCGTGGAGCCAAAGCTGAGGCTGCAACGCCCAGTCTCTCCGGAAGTGGGGAACCCCAAACTCCGCCGCCACCTCATAGTCAACCTGCCCACAGTCTGCCTACACCTCCACCCGTAATCGACCCGGCCGACTCAAACACATCGAACCCCACACCCACTGCATCCACCACCACTTCCTGCACCGCGGCGGGCAGCCTGTCTGGCTCCACCACGTCCGGCGTGATGGGTGCAAACTCCGGACCCAACCCCACGGTATCTGGACCTGCACCAGCCGAGCCATTGTTTTCCCCGCCGTCGACGGAAAAACCCGCTGCACAATTTACGAGCCCAGCACCAGGGCAAAAAGCCGTGCACCCCGATCGGCCGGGGTCAGCCTCTACGGCGGTGGAGTCGGATACGTTTGATTTCTCTGCATCCACACTCTTTGTTCCGCGTGAGTGATTTTCCGCGCCCCACCCTTTTCCGCGCGAAATTGCTCCCACTCGGTGGCAGAAACGGCAAAAACCACCGGCGACTTAACGCACTCCTGCAGTATCGCGACACCGCTTCCTGCGGGAACCAATTTCTCTCCTCCCGTACCGGGCTTTCGAACTGTTTCCATCAACAATATCCGGCAATACCGTGTGCTTTAATTCCGCCTTCTGTCCCTGCTGTCATAACGGCTTTTTCCTTCCTCTTCAGCCTTCTTGAAGTCCTTTCGCCTCATCTCAACATCGGGCGAACTGGGAGCCATGAGCGATTCTGATTACTTAACTTCTTATGAAACTGCTCTAGCGGTGGTGGCCACCGCCATGAAAAAGGCAAGATTGCTGATTGATACTTTGATCATCAATTCCCTCATGGGAGGTGTTCTATTTTCCACCGGTGGTATGCTATTTGTTCAGGTGGAGGGCTACAATCCGGATCTAATCAAGAACAACCCGGGCTTAGCCAGCTTGATTCAGGGTGCTCTATACCCTATCGGCTTGTTTTATGTGGTAATCATGGGTGTGGATTTGTTCAACTCAAACATCCTCTTCTTCTCTGTCGGCGTGGCTCGGGGTGCAGTCTCGATTATGGACCTCATCATCTCCTGGTTTGTCAGTTGGTGGTTTAACTTGGTGGGCAACATCTTTGTTTGTTACATTATCATGCATTATTCTGGCGTATCGCAAAATCCAGCGTATATCAGTGGCTCTATTGCGGCGTTGGATGTAAAAATGGCCTTTTCCTTTGTCGAAACGCTCCTAAAGGCCATGGCTGGAAACTTCTTCGTGTGCCTCGCAATTTACTTACAGCTTATGGCCAAACCATTGCATGTTAAGTTCCTCATGATGTTCTTGCCTATCTTTTCATTCGTCACCATGGGATTTACCCACTCCGTGGCAGATATGTATATGGGTGTCATCGGATTAATCAATGGTGCGGACTATTCCGTGGGGTTGATCGCTTGGAAGCTTTTCATTCCGGCTGTCCTTGGTAATATTATTGGCGGAGCCTTTTTTGCTTTGGTCATCCCATGGTACTTACATTTATACGTTGTTGAAAGAGACCAGAGAACCCTTCATTTGCCTCGCTTCGAAATGAGAGACGAGCAGCCCGAATTAAACCAGGACTCCCGGGTGGTACGTGCTCGTCGAGATAATCTGGAAGATGAAGATGTGTATGGGGAGGAAGAAAAGCCTGAAGATCCGGAATTACCTCTGAGCATCGATAGTTCAGAAGAGGCTCGCAGTTATAACGTGAGGTCTCTTAGCCGCACAACTTCTACTAGAACCCAAAGGCAGAAGCGTTTGGTTCAATCGCCAAGCAATGTCTTTCCTGTCCTTGGTATGGGCGCTCCTGCGCAAAGGGAGCGGTCCATTGCTTCGGGCAAAGATGACGATGATACTAATGACAATGATGACCTTATCTCCACATATACAGCGCAAGGCAGTATTCGGCCTGTTGCTAATTCCATTGGTGATCAAGTCCGGCGCACTTTATCTCGACTGACTACCAGACCAGATCTAGAAGCTCAAAATACGGCTTCCAGCAGGCGCCGCCCTTCTGCTGAGTCCAGAAGGTCCAGCATTAATTTCCCCAGACAGCTTCAACGGTTTTCGTTTGCTCACGACCGCCCACGGTCTCATAGCGATCTTGCGGAACTCAACAAGAAATTCACTAAAGCAGGCATCACTGAGAAAGCGGTAAATGCTGCTAATGAAGCTGCGGGAACTTCCGATTTCCTATATGCGACCAACTCCCTGCCCATCGTAAAGGTAAGGGGAAGTGTTCCTGTTGATCCGCGTACGGAGGATCTTTCCGAAATGGACCCTTCGAACTCGACAGAGGCATCATCTATGGTTAAGCCATATAAACCTGAAGATGAGGCCACGACATAGATTATTGGCATGTGTATATTTATCTCTCGCATTATAATGGTTAATGGTGTTACAATTAAATTTTACTTGTATAAACGGAAAGTGGTGCACCTAGCTTATCAGATTATTACGAATTAAGGTTTGAAAAAAAAAAAAAAAAAACAGAGACAGAACGAAATAACGAATAAACTACTCTATATATCAGTTTGCTCCGTCACCAACAAATAGTTTGAAGATTCAAAAAAAAATATGGACGAGATCGGAGTCGAACCAATGACCTTCTGCTTGCAAGGCAGACGCGCTACCAACTACGCCACACGCCCGTATTTATATCTTAAATTTTAATGTCTCTATAAGATCTTTAATATTGATACATTAAGATAAATGAAGAGTATCCCTAAACAAAAAATTAGCTGAAGCCTTTTGAAACATGAATGCACTGATTCTCTTTTACCCGCTTCCTTGTTTTTTCCGTAGCCGACTTTCGTGTCTTTGTCTGCATATAGACAGATGAGCATCTCCGATTTTTCCCTGGAGCATCTTCGCTAGAAATAAGTAATCTTCATTTCCCATGGATAAATCTGCCTCTGCTGTGTATCTTGATGACGCCGTCTCGTGGGATTCGTTCAATCTTGATCCAAGATTGCTACAGGCGGTCGATCATCTTGGATTCAAATATCCCACATTGATTCAGTCCAGTGCAATTCCACTCGCTTTGGAAGAGAAAAGAGACATCATTGCCAAGTCCAGTACAGGCTCTGGTAAAACCGCAGCATATTGTATTCCAATCTTACAAAACATCTTGTCGACAGAATCTTCGGGCGAGAAGTGCGTGAAGAGCATTATATTGGTTCCTACGAGAGAACTTTCAAGCCAAGTTTGCCTGTTTTTGGAGCAACTTTTGGTATACTGCAACCACAAGTTCACTGCAGTTAACCTCTCTTCTAGTGTATCTGAGCAAGTTCTCAACTCTTTGTTGGTGAATAAGCCTGATATTCTCGTTTCCACCCCTGCCAAATTGATTGAAATTTTGGAACAAAACGTTAACACCAACGTGATCGATTTGTCGAAGGTGAGAAGTTTGGTCATCGATGAAGTTGATTTGGTTTTGTCTTACGGTTACATGGAGGACTTGCAACAGCTTGAGAGTTACTTACCTGTGAAGACTAACTTGCAAACATACTTGATGTCTGCTACCATGAACGACGACTTGGAGGAATTGAAGTCTAGATTCTGCTCAAGACCTGCAGTCTTGAAGTTGAACGAGGAAAACTTAACAAAGGCAAACTTGGTCCAATACTTTGCTCGCACAACCGAATTTGACAAGTTCTTATTGTCCTACGTTATTTTCAAGTTGAACTTGATCAAAGGTAAGACCTTAATCTTCGTCAATACCATTGACCGTGGTTACAGATTGAAATTATTCTTGGAGCAGTTTGGTATTCGTTGCTGTATCTTGAACAGTGAGTTACCTGTCAACTCTAGATTGCATATTGTCGAAGAGTTTAACAAGAGCGTCTACAACTTGTTGATTGCAACTGACGAGACCAACGACTTTACTAAAGAAAATGATGAGCATGATGACGATTTAGAGCAAACTCAACCTGCCGCTGCCGGGGGTGCGGATGCCCAAGCAGACGGAGAAAAGGAAAAGGCCCCAAAAGCGAAGAAGAACAAGAGCAAGGCGAAAAAGGACAAAGAATACGGTGTTTCCCGAGGCGTCGATTTCCGCAATGTTGCGTGCGTTCTCAATTTTGATTTGCCTACTACTTCCAGAGCCTATGTCCACCGTGTCGGTAGAACCGCTAGAGCAGGCAAGGCTGGTATGGCATTGTCGTTCGTTATTCCGAAGAAGGAAGTGGGGCAACATAGAGTTGCTGGATTAGGTGGTCCAGAGAAGGATGACAAGGTATTGAAGAGAATTGAAAAGCAGCAGTCGAAGAATGGATTTGAGCTCAAGCCATATCAGTTCGACATGAAGCAGGTCGAAGGTTTCCGTTACAGAGCGGAGGATGCTTTCAGAGCGATTACTGTGGTTGCCATCAGAGAGGCCAGAGTTTTGGAGTTGAAGAACGAGTTGCTTAATAGTGACAAGCTCAAAAGATTTTTCGAGGAAAACCCACAGGACTTGGCCTCTTTGAGGCACGACAAGGAGTTGCATCCATCGCGGGTCCAATCGCAGTTGAAGAGAGTGCCGGAATACTTGTTGCCAGCCAGTGCTAGAAGCGGTGGCCAGAAGGATCTCGGGTTTGTTCCATTCAAGAAGAACAAGGTGCAAAAGCATAAGAAGAAGAGAGCTGGGGGCCGCAAGGCAGACCCATTGAAAACGAAATTTAAGCGTTAATTGAATTAAATAAATCGTGAATACATGAGGAAACCAATCAAGCAATCTTGCTCAATATAATGTTCCAGATGAAGTTAGCGGTACAGTTGCTGACCACCATCAAGTGGGCAGGCACATACACAAACATAGCGATGCTAGCAAACGGCCAGAAACAGTAGCTGTACTTCAACGACCGGAGAAACGACGCTCGGGTGCTGAACTGTGAGCTGGGGTGGTCAGCCTCCCATATGCTAGACAACGTCGTGAACGCCAACTGGAACAACGGCGCGCCCACGAGCTGGTCGAGGATGATGCGGTATGCATTGTTGGATATGCGTGAAACAAGCAAATCAACCCACAATGCGGTGAAGTAGCCATTGATGGCACCCCAGGAAATAAACTTGGCGACGCGGCGGTCGGAAAACCGGCCGCGCCAGTATTGATCTAACAGCTGAGCCAACGCTGCCGTTGCTGCGCCCAAGAGGATAGGCGCTAGAAGGGGGTTGAATAGCGCAATGGAGGTGTATTTGGAGTAAACAATGATGGACGCGACCAGCTCCACGAAAATGTAGAGAAACGCCCGCTTGGGCAGCCGGCTCGACTTGGCCTTATTCAAGTCATAGAACGGCTTGTTGTTGAGATCCGCGAGTTCTATGCTGTTAGGCATGGAGGAAGATGGAGAAATACTTTCCAGGTGTGTATTGATGAATGCCACGCACCGTGTGCGTAATTGGCGTCTCGCAGTGTAGTGCTTGGGCCAAACACCCCTACCGCCCAGACTATAAGACCCTGCCGAGTTCCTCTGCGTTTGTGATTCGCTGCGTGGCCGGTTGTATATAGCAATCTGCTGGCTTTGTGGTCTTTGTGGTGGACATAGGGTGGCTTTTACGTGGCAATCCTACATATGACGCCTCCGCCGTTTCCAAGTTATAAGTTTCCTCTAACCCGTATTGACATCAATGCGGCTGGAGATTCTGCACGCTGCTACAACCAGTTCGAGAGTTTTGCACACAAAGCATTTTTTTCTGCGTCCCTCGGAAGTTTTTGTCGCCCTTCCCCTCGGAATAAATATATTTGCACGGGCTGAACAGGAAATATCGAACGCTCGCGAAGGAAATTTTGCGTGGGTCCCGAGATAAAGTTGGACCTTCTTCTCATGTTATGTTGAACTATAGTGTTGATAAACTTGCACCTCTCAATTGAAATCAATTTTCCAAGTAAATAAATCACCATAAACTAAGATCAAGGCTCCCTTCGCAAGCATTTTTCCATGCATGAAAGAGAGTGTGGAATAGTCTTTTTGAAGATTTCGATGGGAATGCTTTCCCCAGCATCGCAGATACGATTCACCTAGTTCTTCGCCATCCTCATATTTCCTTGTTGACATTCTTGACTTTAACTGATTACAAAAACATTCAATTGGATTAAGGTCAGGAGAAAAAGGAGTTAAGTATTTGAACATGATGTTAGCTTATTGATTACAGAATGCGAAACCTTTCCTTTGTCATAACCCAGAATGTTACTGACTACGGAAAAGCTCTGATCCACTTCTCATATTAGAGAAAGTTAATCTTAAGTGAGAAATAAATTTTGTATAAATTGGCCGTCCTGGGATTCAAGTTAAATCATTCGTACCGTGCAACATAACATGAGAAGAAGGTGCAACTTTATCTCAGGACCCGCGCAAAACTCCCCTCGCGAGCGTTCGATATTTCTTGTTCGAGCCGTGCATAAATACCGGTCGAGCGTTCATAATTTCTTGTTCAGCCCGTGCTAATATTCTTGCGCGGCCGCCCAATTTTTTTCGCCCCGAGAGCGCAATTAAAGGGCAGCCACCGTCCATATTAATTCCGAGGGGAAGTGCGATGAGAACTTCCGAGGGACGCAAAAAAAAAATGCTTTGTGTGCAAAACTTTCGAACTGGTAATTGCGACGATCAAACGATCTGGGGCAGCGAACACGGGAAAATAAGATACCATACAATTATTTACGGGAAACGAAAATACGACACTATTAAGAAGATCTCTCCGATTCCGTTATCCCCCTCTTTTGCTCAATTTCGCCGCCCAGACTTAGAATCCCAGTCTCATCGGCCATTTAGGCCTCTCCGATGTGAATGCATATTTTGCGTGCTCCAAACCAGCATAGAACAGTGATTACTCATCACGAATGACATTGAGTTTTCCCTGCGTCCCTTCTTGAAAAAGAAGCAGACTCTTCTTCTTTCCGGGAATTGCGGTTAGATATTTCTTCTCATGGTATCAATTAAAGAAACTGAAGAGGAATCTGCCTCAAGCGACTCGTTGGCATCGTTTGAGGTGAGATTTGATGGAAGTGAAGATGATGTTGAAGATGCTTTGAGATTATCCGATACCCACAAATGGCTTATAGTTATTTTGGTTTCCATGGGTTCAGTATGTATCACATCGATATCATCTGTGTGGTCGCTAGCCTCCGACCAGATGATGGAAAAATTTGGTGTGTCCCATGAAGTGTCCACTCTTGGAATTTCGTTGTATATTTGGGCGCTAGGAACGGGCGGAATTTTCTTGTCGCCAATCCTGGAGTTTCATGGACGCAAGGTCGTCTATACCCTAGGGTTCTTCATGGTGTTTGCATTCCAATTCGTGCCGGCGTTTTCCGACAACTTTGGCTCGATCTTGTTCTCGAGAGTGGTGGGTGGTTTCTTCGCCTCTTCTTTCATGTCTGTGGCCAGTGGCACGTTCAGTGACCTCTTCCGCAAAACAGAGCGCAATGCCAATAGCAAGAAGGACCAGACCAAAGAGTTGAACAAGGCATTGGTGATGTACTCCGTGTCACCTTTCTTGGGTCCAGGTTTGGGCCCATTGATCTCTGGTTTCGTTAACCTGCATTTGAGCTTCAGATGGACCTTTTACATCATGGCTATCTGGTCAGGTGTACTGTGTGTCCTCGTGTTCGTTTTTGTGCCTGAGACATACGAACCGGTATTGTTGAGAAGGAAAGCGCAAAGACTTAGAAAGATAACTGGTGATGATCGATGGTATGCACCAATAGAGAAGTCCCAAACGACGCTCTTCCACTCCATTGTTCTCTCTTCGCAGAGACCAATTCTCTTGATATTCAAGGATAGCATGACTTTGGTGTTGTGCTTTTTCTCAGGTTTCACCTTGGCTATCGTGTACATGTTCTTCGTGGCATTCCCGTACATTTTCCGGACGGTGTACAACTTTGATCTCCAAGAGCAGGGTCTCTCCTTTCTCGGCTTGATCTTGGGATTGGGTCTCACGGCGTTGATCTCCCCTGCCATTGTGGCTCACTATCATGAGAAATTGATCATCAAGAATAAGTGCTACAAAACCGAATATCGTTTCATTCCACTCATGGTGGGCGTTTTTATTGTTCCTATTGGCCTTTTTATCATTGCATGGACCTCGTACCCTCAATGTCACTGGATAGGGCCCATCATTGGTTCTTTCATCTACGGCATGGGAACAATTTTGGTGTTTAATGGTATCTTTGCCTATACTGTTGAGGCTTATCGGAAATATACCGCCTCGGCCATGGCAACCAACTCATTTGTTCGTTCTATCATGGCGGGTGTTTTTCCATTATTTGGACTACAGATGTACGAGAAAATGGGCATTCAATGGGCTACAACACTTCTTGCATTGGTGGCAATCCTTCTAATTCCCATCCCGTTCTTATTTTACAAGTACGGTGCTGAAATCAGGAAAAAGAGTCCCTACACTTGGACGGATTGATTGGGGGTTGTTCATATAAAGTTATAGATAATAGATTAGATGCAAAGTAGCGACCGCGCATTCGATGAGACACACAAGCAAAGGCTAGTTAATCCGGCACTATGCAAGACGTGCGTGTGAAATCGTTCTGGTAGATTCTGCGAGCTGACCTACTTATATTCCAAAGTCAACTTGTTCGAAAAGCAATCATGGTTGTCCATAACCCTAATAATTGGTAAGTTGGTTATATTGTGAACTCACGGAGCACTGTACTAACGTATTAGGCATTGGGTCGACAAAAACTGCCTTCCTTGGTCCAAACAGTACTTGAACGAAAATGTGGTCAACACTTCGGTTGACAATGATGCCTTCTCGCTCTCCATCAAGAGCATAGACACCACCGGCGATTGCGATGTCACTCAGAGAAAGGGAAAGGTATTGTGCATCTTCGATATGAAGCTCGTGTTCACTGTAGAAGGCACGAAGAAGGACGATGATAAGGCCGTATCTGGCACTATTACGATCGACGAGTTTGCTCACGATCAGGGAGAGGACGAGTATGTCTTTGATATTAAGTCCGATCACTCGGCTGATATCAAGAAACACTTGATCCCTGTGCTCAAACTCAAACTTCTTCAGTTTCAACCAGCATTGATTCTGGCTCATGAAAAAGACGTTCAGCACAGCAGTCAGTAGACGCTACTTCAATAAATGAAGAGGCCCTTCTCATCTATTGATTTTCTTCCTATTGTAGAAACGTTCCTATTTAAAACCCGTCAAATCCTTCCGGTACGCCCTTTGCATGTCTCGGGTTCTCGCGGTTATTAAGGTAAATCTCAACCGGTCCATACGTGTTTTGGTCTTTGCCCAAGCTATACCATGGAATAGCTCCCAGTTCAATCGTCTTGATAATCTGGTAAACCTCCTTATTCTCGTACGGAATGCCCGTGACAGGGTCGAAGTAACGTACCTCTCTACCAGAAATAAGACAGAGCTTCTTGTTTCCGTTGGGGAGGTAAAGACCCGTGGGAGCCTCCGTTCTGATTTGAATCTCAGTTGTTTCTTCCCTTGTCTCATCAATCTCTTCCTCCTCAAAGATTTCTTTAGTGCCGAGTCTTGGTAGCTTCGAAAGTACGTCAAACATTGCGCTTTCTTCCGTGAGTTCTGTCACTGGGATCAAAAGCTCATCCTCTTTCTCCTCTTTTGGTGCAGCATATGGATTATCTGATCTAAGAGAACTCTTAAGGATAGTTTCGACATCTCTAAATCTTCTAGAGGGACCGAGGTTGGCATCTTCACCGAAAAGGATGGTTTTCATTTTCATTTCAGAAAGTCCCCACCGCTCTTCTTCATCGAAATCTAGAAGAAAAATTAAGTTCCTTGCGACATGCTGTACAGGGCCTTGGAAAACCATTCCATCCTTCAGTGGAATATAAGTAGGATAGGACCTGAATGTTTGTGAATCTTCTAGTTCAGTCTCGAGCTTTAATCTCCCTTCAGAGACTTCGATAGGCTTATCCTCTGGGTCTTTTTCCTCCCTTTCTGCATTAGCTTGTTCATCAGCGTTGCCTTCCGAATCGGCAAATGTAACCTTTTTCTCTTTTTTTTCTTCGTCCTCTTCGGGCTTAACTTCATCGGTAGTTTCCAGCTTTATATCTTCTCTCACCTCTGAGCCATTTTCCATTTGCGGTTCGGATTTAACGTCAACATCCTCAACATTGGTGATTTCTGAGATTTCAACTGGTGTCTCTGACGTTTCCTCGATGAGAGATAGACTGGGGCTCTTCGGTGGCTCTGGGCTTGGTGAAACATTGGAATCAATTTCATCTTCTTGATTTTTTTCCATAGGAGAATCCAGTTCCGGTTTATTCTCTGTGGGGGGAGTGGACGACTCGGTCTCGGCATTATCTTTTTCATCTTCTTCCTTGATATTTTCATCTTCTAATCCGGGGACTCTATCCTTTTCGTTGCCCTTTTCTTCGTCAACCACGTCCATTTCTTTGTCATTCGGATCCTCATTCTCTTCTTCGCCGTTGTTGGTATCCTCGCCTATTTTTTGTATCTCTTCATCACCGGTAATGAGAGCCTCCTTTTCTTTATTGGAAGCGGATGGAAGCAACTTCCTATCCGTATCTATATCAACATCTTCAAATTCCTTTAGTCTTTCTTCTTTTGCCTTCTTGCGGGCTAATCTTTCTTCTTCTAGCTTTCGCTTCCTTTCCTCTCTCTCCTCTTCTAGCTTTTTTCTTTTCTGTGCCCTGGCAGCTTCTAATTGTCTCCTCTTTTCTTCTTCTTCTAGTTCTTTGAGTCTCTTAATCTCCATTTCTCTTCTGTAATATGGTAATTCAGTATCGATATCGCCTAGCCTTCGGGTCTCAGGCTCTTCTGATATATTCTTCCGTCTTCTGCCACGTCTTTTCTTCTCAAACAAATCTCTAACATGCCTGTCATCTTCGACTTCATCAAGAGGGGTCACATAGGACTCTGTAGAATATAGCCGAATAACGTTTCGAAGTTGGAGCCGTCTCTGTTGAAATAAAAGCTTCTGACGCTCTTTTTTGACAATTTCTTGTTCCATGAATAAGTTGAGGGAAGCAATATTTGCCCTCTCTGTCTCTTTGGCCTCTTCTAATCTTTCCTCCTGAGTCAATTCTTTTTCTTTGATGCGAACAACAGGAATAAGAGTGGCTCTCCTTGACTCATCTTCTTTCAACCGCTGTACAAGTTCCTCTTTGTTGCGTATGGCTGATTTTCTTGCTGATGCTCTTCTTTCACTTTGAAGCAAAAGTTCCAGGTGCTTGACTTCCGGTTTGGCTGTTTGCTTGGGTTTAACAACCTTGGGCTTTTTGATAGCAGGAATGATAGATGCCTTGGCCTTCTTTCGTTTCTTCGACTTTTCCTGCTTTTGCAATTCTCTTTCTCCTTCACTTTCATCGTCATCCGACGCTGATAAATCTGAATCTGAGAGCATTTCGTCGGAGTTCACCTGGGTCTCAGCTTCCAGAGTATCATCTACGTTCTCTGTCGATTGAATCAGCTGGCCAGCCGCATCATCATTATCTTCTTCATGAGAGCTCTCCTCGCCACTTTCCTCGTCATTAGATTCTTCGAACTCTTCATCATTTTCGTCCTCCTGGAACAAGAGCTGAACGTTTTCATCATCTTCATTCGTAAACACCATTGTTCTAGCCTCTGTGCTTTGTTCTTCGATTTCAATAAGCTGTTTAAGCCTGGACCCAGCATTGGCTCTTCGAGCTCTTGTGGCTACCATGCTGTTTTCATCGCTCATGTTGATGTAGGTTGTAGAAGACTTGATGTAACTTAGTTTAAAGACGCGAGTATATACAGGGTCGAGGCTGTCTTGAAATCATCAACAAAACTGTGAAATGCTATGATTAGTGGCCATTCAGCTGGAGAATAATGCGCTGGTATTAATTATCTATTACTTTAGAGTTATTTTAGAGTATCTTGCTGACTTTTCCATTCTGAGTTCTTCGTGAATTCAGTTGCGAAAATGATTTTTCTCATAAATAGTGTGAATCGCAAAACTGTTAGAAATTTCAAACATGACTTAAAAATCAGATATCACTTATTATGAAATTTAAATCACTCGGCTTTGATAAAATTGACACATATATTGCACCTATAGCTTTTTTCTCAGAACGCTGTTCTATTTCTTTAGATAAGTTGTACTTAGCAGATGTAGCTCATTCGATCTGAACTAAAGCTGAGCGCGCTCCATCAAAGTACGACAGATCTGCAGTAGGCAATTTATCTTATCTAATATGCTTGGAAAAACAACATAAGATCAGTAACCGAGGATGATTATAACATTCGTCTTATAACATCTCTCTTTATAATAAAACACAATAAAGCGTTTCCGGAGAGAATGTTCGCCGTCAGAACTCATAGGCTGATTCGGCCCATCGGTGGAGGCCTGCACAAGACACTAGTCCGATTTCGAGAGCCGAGCTTATTCAGAACTTTACATATCAATGATTTCTAAAATTTCTCGGTTAAGATTTGCCAGCCTAGCTTCAAGAGCATTCAGCTCAACTACTCGTCGAAGTCATGAAGCTCTTAAATTTACTGCAGCATCCGAAGATGAGATGCACCACTTCAATGCATTAGCTTCTTCATGGTGGGATGTGGAGGGCCCACAGCGGATTCTTCACAAGATGAACCTTCTCCGAATGGATTATATCAACGAAATGGTGCGCGGCCATTTGAAGCTCAACAAGGGTATTGAATCCAGTGAAGACGAGGTTTTCATTCCTCCCTTCAGCTTGGACTTGCTTCCGGGCCCAATTAAGGCAAAGATTGTCGAGGAACAAGAGACCAGGCGAGACGAAATTTTGCAAGCTAACAAGCTTAGAGCATTGGATGTGGGATGTGGTGGAGGCATTTTATCTGAGTCGTTGGCAAGGCTCAAATTTGTCGAGTCAGTGAGAGGCATTGATTTGTCTTCCGATGTGTTGGAAGCGGCTCGTGTGCATAAGGCAAACGACCCTGCGTTGGCAGAAAAGTTGACCTACGAGTTGAAGGCATTGGAGGACTTACCAGTGGAGGAAAAGTATGATATAATCACTGTGTTTGAGATGCTTGAACACGTGCAATACCCTTCGAAGATTTTGGAAGAGGTTTTCTCCAGACTAGAAGTCGGAGGGTGGGTTTTCTTGTCGACCATCAATAGAGACTTTATCAGTTGGTTTACCACTATTTTCATGGGTGAACACGTGTTAAAAGTGGTGCCAGTGGGAACCCATACACTTGAAAAGTACATCAACGAGGAAGAAATACGTGGGTGGTTGAAAACGAGCAAACATGCCGATTCTTTCCAAGTTGCTGATTCCAGAGGTTGTGCCTACATCCCTGGGTGCGGATGGGTCTTCACCAAGTGCCCTCAACTTGGCAATTACTTTATGGCAATCCAGAGGTTGAACTAAAATACAAATTATTTGATTGAAGATATAAATGATATGAACATTCACGTTGTCGCTTCCCAGTAGACCCTGAGAGAACCTATAACATTAGCAGGATGGGGTTCCTATTGATGCACTATAACCACGCAGATCGTCTCGACATTGCCATAAACGCTGCCGTTGGCCTGGTCCACAGAGGCAGCAACTATTCAAATGCTGCTAGATGAAATCTTCTCTAACACATCCTAAGCTCCTTATTGAGACGCGCATTGCACACCTGGGCCTTGCTGTCCGTCCTCGTCGTCGGAATCGTGGGCGTCACGTCTAGCGTCTTGTTGGTGTTTGCGTGGGTCAATAGTGACCAAGTCACACTCATCGACTTCAGCACCCTTTGGAATGGTGTAGGTAGTTCTTGGGGGCAAGATGGCCTCCAATTGTTTCAACTTCTCCTCAGAGGCGAATTGGTTCTCAGGGAACTTCACGGAGAACTTGATGAACAAGTTACCCTTGTCGCTGTTTCTGTAGATTGGCATACCTTGCTTCTCAATCACGCGCAAAGCACCTGGAGAAATAACCTCACCAGGGATGATGGTAAACTTGATGTAGTCGCCGGAAACGTGCTTGAAAGCCACCTCGCCACCGGCCAAAGCAGTCAACAAGTCAACCTCGCACTCATAGTACAAGTCATTCGCCTTTCTGGTGAACTTCTCGTGAGGCTTCTCGTCCACCACGAACACAACGTCACCGGGGGTGACACCTGGCTCTTGGTCACCTTCACCGTTGAAAACGATTCTTTGGCCGTCCTTCATACCAGGGTCAATGTGGACCTGCAAGATCTTGCGCTCCGCCTGGGTCTTCTTACCCTTGCACGCGGTACATCTGTCCTTGGCGTCACAGATGTCACCGGTACCTTGACACACGTCACACATGGTCTGGAATCTCTGGATCATAGGACCCATTTGTCTGGTGACGAACTTCATACCGGCACCGTGACAAGAGCTACACTGCTTGATCTTGCCTTCCTTACCACCGCGGCCGTCACAGGTCTTACACAAGACGGTCTTGTTCAACGCCAACTTGGCGGTTCTGCCCTTGTACAACTCCTCCAAGGTGCACGAGATGGAGTGCTTGATGTCCTTGCCTCTAGCAGGACCTCTGGAGGCGCCGCCGCCCATGCCACCGAAACCGCCACCGAAAAACTGGGAGAAGATGTCATCGGCACCCATTCCACCTGGGCCACCGCCGGTCAAACCTTCCTCTCCGTACGAGTCGTAGACCTCTCTCTTCTGCTCGTCTGAGAGGATCTCGTATGCGTGCGACAATTCCTTGAACTTCTCAGCCGCCTCAGGAGAAGGGTTCTTGTCTGGGTGGTATTTCAAAGCGGCTTTTCTATAAGCTTTCTTCAACTCATTGTCGCTGGCGGAGGGAGCAACGCCCAAAAGGTCGTAAAACTTGGTATCCTTAACCATTATGTATGTGTTAACTCGAAATAAATATTATACCTAGGGCAAGCTAAGGGATATATGATGCGTTTGGAGCCGGTTTTATCTGATGAGATTTTTTCGTTTCCGATTGTGGAACATTCTACGGTTTTCGCACACACGTGATTCATCGCCTTCTGCGGGCGCCGTTTGTAAGCGTGATCCAGGGCGAGGCAAAAAGAGGGGGTGTGAGTGGGCGGAGAGAAACGAGACCCCGAGGGATCTTATTATTTTTGTTTTTGCAAATAATTGAAGCGTTGGCCGCCGAGTTTGCTTGGGGTTTCTGTTTCCGCTTAATCTCTGCCTATCTTGCGATATTGCATATATGCCCTACGGTGAGCAGAGATGGGCGTCCACGTCATGGCCAGTCTAAGGCCTGGTTATGGAGAATTATGAAAAAGAGGAAAAATCATAGAGCGGGTGAGAGTGCGTTGAAAGTGATGGAAAGGGATGGAACGTATGTAGTATGTGCGGGGAATGCTCGTGGAAGGTGTATGTAGAGCAATATGGATTTGTACAATTTCAATACGCCGCAGTCTAATTATATTCGTAGGCTAGAGCGCAGTCTCCTAAGCGCAACTAAACCGGTCTTACAAATCCATAAGAACATACTCAACGCAAAATACGACATAAAATTATGCTACGTAGACCAGAAAACTCACGCTCATTCAAATTGTCAGTCTAAACACGTATGCTCACATAATTGTCAGTGTCTTGTGCATCAGCCAACGTGTTCCACCACCTCGCTCACCAACTTACCGTTTTTGATGGAGTGCTTTAATTGCTCCGGCACAAACAACTCGGTGAAGTCGTCGTTTTGGGGCACGTTGATGTTGACGGCCGTGCAGTTCGATGTCACCACCAGCAGGTCCGCGTCAATCGACGCCTGCGACAAGTAGATGCTGCCCTCGTCCGACTTGTCCACCGTGATGAGGGGCACCACGCCTGTCACCTGCAATCCAAACTTCAGCGACTTGATCACGTCTACGCCGGAGATCAACGAGTCCACCACCACCCCGGTGCGCTTGGTGTCGGTGATGGTGATGGCATTACCCTTCCCGTTGATCTGGACGGTGACGCCAACGGTGTTACCAATGAAGATCGACTGTGACATCTCGGCGTCAATGACAATGGGCCCCGTGGCGTCGGCCTCGGTGAAGTTCTCCACGATCCACTTGCTGCCGTCCACCAACTCCTTGCGCGCAGGCTTCCTCTTGGGCGCGGCCGACGACAAGGTGGTGGGCTTCTTGGGCGGGGTGGGTTTCTTGACCACCGCAGGCTGCGCCTTCAACGCGGGGTTCTTGTGCGTCATCTCCGACTTGTCCACCTTCCGGAGGCCCGAGGTGACGTCGCCGCCCTTGTTCAAGTCGGCAAACACCGCATTCATACCGCCGGGCGCGGGAGCGGCGGCAGGCTCGTCAAACAAGGAGGCAGGCGGCGCTGGCGGCGGCGGCGGCGGAGGAGGAGGCGCGGCGCCCGCGCCGGCAGAGGAGTCGGTGCTGGCCGCAGCCAAGGCGTCGCCCAAGGTGAGTCCGTCGGGGTTCCACGAGAGCCCGGACTCGTGGTACTCCTTGGCGTAGGCACGCAACGCGTCAAAGATGGCGAGGAACAGCTTGACCCACTCCACGTGCGCCGCGTCCTTGTCCTTGTACTCCTTCATCACGCGGTTGGCCCAGAACTGCGCGCTGTCCTTGAACTCGGGGATGAACGCCACCGGGGTGTCGGTGACGATCCAGCCGAGCACCGGAGCGCCCTCGGCGACGGTGTTCAAGTGGTTGAAAAACTCGGACCGGCGGTTGGCGTCCTTGAGCGCCGTGAGCGCCTCGATCTTGGCGTTTATGGGCGCCAAGCACTCGCCAAACTTGGGGTCGGCCGCGTCCGGCTTGCGGGCCCGCGCCACGAGCCGCAAGAACTTGGCCTGCTCGGCAAACGCGTCCTTGAACAAGGCGGCGGCCTCGCCCACCACGCCGTCGAGCGCCGCGGACGCGGCCACAAACGGATCGATGTAGTTGCGCACAAAAGCGTCAAACGCCGCGGCCGTGGGCAACTCGGCGGCGGCGGCGGCGGCTTGGGGAGCTTGCGACAGCTCGCGCGTTTGGCCCGGCGTCGGCTCGGGCGTCTGGTCGTTGGTGTCTGCGGCGACAATGGCCGCTGGTTCTGCTCCCGCCAACTTCTTTTGTGCCTTGTGCGCTTCCTCCTGGAAGATGGTGATGTCCTCCAAACGCGAGGTGGCGGCCTCCAAGCGCTTGATGATGGTCACGATGTTGTATCCCTGCACGTTCAATTGGCTGTCTTCGCTGGAGCCCGGCATGGTTGTGGTTGGAGGAGGAAGAACCCAGGAGGTGGAGGTCGCGTATGGGTGCGGCACCCATGGGAGCGGGAGGCACGGGTGCAGGGCCCGCGTTCGCCCACCACCACCCAGTTGCCGGTTACTGTTACTCCACCACCACCGACCACGGGACTGCAGCAGTACCAGTGCCTCTCGCCAGTGTCGTTTTCCCGACTTCTCCGCCCCTTTTTTCTCGGCCACTTCACCAGGACAAAGTCTGTACCTCCAGCACTTCAGCACTTCAGCACTTCGGCACTTCAGCACTTCGGCACTTCAGCACACCAGCACACCAGCACACCAGCACTCCACCCCCGTCCCAGTCCCACCTCCGTCCCACCACCGTCCCAGTCCACCATGTCAGGCAAAGACGATCTTCCGCCGCAAAAACTTCACCCGCTCTGCGAACCCGCCGCGCCCGCGGCCCCAGAGCCCTTCTACCACAGCTACCACCCCGATGTGCCCATTGCCATCGACATGGGCCTGTCCGGCGTCCGCATCGGACTCACCAACTCGGAAAACCCGCTGAACGTCTTCCCGTCGCTCGTGGCCAAGCACAGAGACCGCAAGTCCAACCACACCTTGACGTTGGTGGGCAACGACATCTACCGCGAGGCGCCGTACATCAACACCCTCAGAAGCAGTGCCAGGTCGCCGTACGACGGCGCCTTGATCACCAACTGGGACTACGCGGAAAACATCCTCGACTACTCGCTCGAGCACTTGAGCGTCGCGTCCGCCAACGGCTGTGTCAACAACCCAATCATCATGTCCGAGCCCGTGGCGTGTCCCTTGAGCCAGAGACGCGGCATGTACGAGATCTTGTTTGAGGCGTACCGCGCGCCGCGCGTGGCCTTGGGCATCGACTCGTTGTTCTCGTACTACGGCCACTCCCCCGACAAGAGCGGCTTGGTGGTGAGCGTGGGCCACGAGCTGACCCACATCATCCCGGTGTTGCAGGGCCGCGGCATTCTCCTGAACAGCAAGCGCATCGACTGGGGCGCCAACCAGGCGCTGCAGTTCCTCCAGAAGTCCTTGGCCCTAAAATACCCCTACTTCCCGTCCCGCCTCTCCACCTTCCACACCTCCAGCATTGTGCGCGACCACGCCTATGTGCTGATGGACTACGAGTCAGAGTTGGCGTCGTACTTGGACATGGTCAACCTAGAGAAGAACGACGTGGTCATCCAGGTCCCGGTGGAAATCGCTCCGGAAAAAACAAAAAAGTCCGAGGAGGAGCTTGCCCGCCAGGCAGAAAAGCGCAAGGAGCAGGGTAGACGTCTCCAGGAACAGGCACAGAAAAAAAGACTAGAGAAGCTCGTGCAAAAGGAACAGGAGTACGAGTACTACACCCAGCTCCGAGATTCACTTTCGAAGCTCAGCAAAACCGAGGCCGAGCGCCGTGCGCAGGCCGAAGAGTTCGAGGGAACCGCCGATTTGGCCAAGTACATTGAAAACTTGGAGAAGTCGCTCAAGAAGGCCCGTTCGCAAGACTTTGACGAGCCGGAGGAAGACGTCAACCCGGAAACCGCGTGGCCTCTAGCAGAAATCCCCGATGCCGACTTGTCCGAAGACCAGATCAAAGAGAAACGCAGACAAAAGCTTCTTAAGAGCAATTATGACGCCCGCATGAGAGCCAAGGAGGAGAAGCAGAAGGAAGAAGAGGCTAGATTGCAGCACAAGAAGGAAGAGGAGGAATGGAGAGCGCGTGATTTGGCCGGCTGGTGCGATAGCAAGCGTCTTGAGTTGGCCACTCTAATTTCTCAGTACAAACAGCGTGCTAAGCTCATGGAGGCGATGAAGGACAGAAAGTCGATGGCGGCCCAACAAAGAATGAAGACGATCGCCGACTTGGCCAACGATCTGACCAGCTCCACGTCTGCCGCCAGCAGAAAGCGCCGGCGTAACATCAACGTTACAATCGACAATGACCCGAACGACACTTTCGGCGCGGATGATGAAGATTGGAACGCTTACAGAGACAACAGCACCGCAGCGTTAGAGGAGGAACAGACCGAAACCAATAATGAGATTTTGCGCTTGGAGGAAGATTTGCTCGAGCACGATCCCGAGTTCCACCACGAAGACACGTTTGCTGCCTCCGAGTCTTTTGACTGGCAAAACCTGGTGTTGCACAAGTTCATCCATGGTCCTCGCCAAAACTTAACTCTTGCAATGCAGGCCGAGGGCCATGACCCTGATGAGCTACTCAACAACCCGGAAATCATTCGCCGTAACCATCAACTTCACATCAATGTTGAGCGCATCCGCGTCCCAGAAATATACTTCCAGCCTCACATAGCCGGACTCGACCAGGCGGGAATCCCAGAAGTCATCCAAAACTTGCTTTTCCGTAACTTTGACGGAAACCTCAATGTTGGCGGACAGCTGAGAGCCATGATCGAGAACGTATTCATCACCGGAGGCGGATCTCTTCTCCCCAACTTTGTTGAGCGCGTTCAACTGGAATTGACTGCTGTTTTGCCAAGTGGAATGCCATTTCAAGTTACCAGAGCATCTGATCCTATTTTGGACCCATGGAGAGGAATGCAGAAATGGGCCCAATCTGAGAATGCCATCGACAAATATGTGACAAGAGAGGAATACGAAGAGCTTGGTCCAGAGTACATTAAGGAGCACGGGCTTGGAAATGTGTGTCTCCGGGACTTGTGAAGTTGCAACAGTTGTAGATAATGCAGAAGTACGAATAAACCATTTTTCACGTATTGACACTTGTAGTACTCTTCTATTTTGGATTTGTATTCAAATGCTAACTATTCCCGCTATGATACACTACTGCTTCTTTGCGTTTGGGTTGATACCCTTTCTCTTCATGCCTCTCTTGACGGCCTTTTGGATCAATTCCTTATCCTCATCCTCTTCGAACTCGGCGAAATCGTCGTGGATAATACCTTCCTCTTCCGCTTCTGATCTAGCAAGGGATTCCTTCTCCTTGGCACCAGCCTTGGTGATGTCATGAGGGGAAGGAGCGATCTTCTTGAACTTGGCGACGAAGAAACCGTCCACATTGTAAGTGTGAGGGTAGTATCTTCTGGTCATGGAAAGCTTTGAGCTGAAACGCTTACCTCTGTAAGAGGTGAAACCCTCTTTTCCAATTTGCAAGCCAGTTTCGACAAGCTTAACGTTTGGTCTCTTTCTCAAAGCATAGTCTACAACGGCTTCGTTTTCATCCACAGCAATAGAACAGGTGGAGTACACAATCACACCACCAGTGGCCGAGTTTGCATCAACAGAGTCGATAGCACTCAACAACAACTGCTTTTGCAAGTGTGGGATTTGGATAAAGTCCTTCTCGGTACGGCTGACCTTAACCGATTCATCCTTAGCAATGACACCCGTACCGGAACATGGAGCATCCAACAATACTCTGTCAAAACCTCCAATAACCTTAGGGAACTCACGAGCATCATAGTGGCACACAATGGTGTTTTTGCAACCCAAACGCTGGATGTTGGCAATCAACGACTTGGTTCTAGCTTTGTTGGCATCATTGGCGAAAACACATCCGGTGTTCTTCATTAATGCAGAAATGTAGGTAGTCTTACCACCTGGGGCAGCAGCCATATCTAAGACACGCTCGTTTTCTTGAGGGTCCAAGGCCATAACAGGCAAGAACGAAGAGGCAGCTTGCAAGATGTAGTGACCGGCCAAGTATTCTGGAGTAGCACCGATTGGCACTTGGGAGTCGAAGATTTGTAAACCAACCTTAGTCCACGCACCAATAGGTTGCAAGTTGACACCTCTGTTAACCAAAGTCTGGGCCAAGTCTCTTCTTCTGGTCTTCAATGTGTTAGTTCTGATGGTAATGGGTCTGGCGACCTCGTTAGCCTCGAAAAACTCCATCGCCTCGGTAGGGGAAAACAAGTTGAAGAGCTTTTCCGCCAAGAACTCGGAGTATCCAAAGTACTCGCAGATATCCTTCAACAATCTGGAGGTGTAGTCACTTCTGGACTTGCCCTCTTCAGCCAACTCCTTGAAGTTCTCCAAAACCTTAACGATTTCAATCATTCTGGTTCTGATAGTGGTGACATCAGCAGGCTGGCCCGCCAAAATCTCTTCCTCTTCTTCAGTGGGCAACACCTTGGCTCTTGGTTGAGGCGCACCTTGAACCAATTCCAACTCGGCCTCCTCAGCCTCCAACTCATCATCCTCATCAAGCTTCTTGGAGTACGCCTCCATGTTGGCTGCGTTCAAACCCTCCAAATCTTCGTCGTCTTCGTCGTCGGAAAACATAGGCTGGACTCTGTCTTCTTCGTCAGAGTCGACAAACTCATCGTTCTCCACGTCAAACTCGTCGTTGAGGTCCTCATCTTCTTCGTCGTCGTCGAAAAGAGACTTTTTGGCCGACGCCAATTCTTCAAGGTCAACTTGGGGGAGGTCCTCTGGGTGTTCTTCAATGTCGTCCTTTTGCTTCTTGACATTTCTCGCTCTCTTGGACTTTTCGGAGACTTCCTCGGGTCTCTTTCTCTTTTCCTTTTTGTCAGACTTTCCAGAGCTCTTCTTGTGCTTCAGGTCCATGAACTCATCCAAAGTAGGTGGAACACCTTGCTTATTCTTAGCCCTTCTACCCATTTTGGCTTGTGTAGTCGATATGTGATAGCTGAAAAAAATGCGATGAGATGAGAAAATTCGCACTGCACCAACTCCATCTGATTTCGATAATTCGGATTGAGCATATACCAAGGTCAACTAAGAAAAAAGAATTCTCCCCCCGGCGGTTTGAATTTTTTTCTTCTTTTCATTTACCCTATTCAAGTGACCAAGATTAGCCTACCATGCTTCCGCAGAAAAGCAAAACCCACATCTCCCCCAACCAGCATGCTTTCATCAGATTGCCCTCTGAGGGCGTGAAGATTGCCTATTTGAAAGAGGACGGAGTGATCGCTTTGGGAAAATTCGGCTCTTTCAAAGCCTCCAGTATTTTTGGCCACCCTTTTGGCACCACTTTTGAAATCATCGAAGACCAAATGGCCGTTCCCATCAAATCTTTGACACACACTGAAGAGATGGTGGAGAACGAGATGGATGACGATATAACCAAAGAAAAGCTCACGAGTTTCTTTGGTGCAAGCGCTGAGAATAACCAAGAGATTATCAATGTCGGTTCTAAGATCCAATCTCTCGACAGCAAACAAATCGATGACTTGAAGAAGATGGGTGCTTCTTCCGACATTGGACAGAAAATCATCGAGAAGATCATTGCCGGACACGATGCCTTTGACAAAAAAACGATTTTCTCTCAACAAAAGTACTTACGCCGGAAGCAGCAGAAGTTTTTGCGGAGATTCCAGGTGGAGTACGTGGGTCCATCGCAACTCTTGCAATACTACATTGACAAGGACCTTCAGAAGGTGTTGGACATGAGCGAAGAGAGTCTTGGTTTGCTTCTCAGTTACGCCAATGTGCGGCCAGGAGGAAATTACTTGGTTGTGGATGACACTGCCGGTGTGGTGGTGTACGCCATGTTGGAGAGAATGCAGGGCCAGGGATCGATCATGCTTATCCATGAAAACGAACATGCCAACCTAGCGGCGATGCGCTACTCGGACTACTCCGACGAGTATCAACAGAAGATGATCAAGACAGTCAGCTGGCTTCAGTTTTTGGAGCCAGAAAACGAAAAGATCCAATGGCAGGAGCTTTCCGAAGCCGAGCTCAAAGAGTTGAAGCCCACGAAACAACTCCAGTACCAGAGAAGACTGAAGCGCGCGGCAGAGATCAACCAGAACTTGGATACCATTACCACTGGAAACTTCGACGCTCTTGTTGCAGTGTCAACGCTTAACATTCCATCTTTCTTGGATGCGGTTGTGCCAGCGGTTGGAGGTTCTCGCCCGGTGGTGTTTTACAGTCAGTTCAAGGAAATGTTGTTGGAAACACAGCATGAGCTTACCAAGGACAAGAGGGTGTTGGCTCCGTCGATCTACGAGACCAGAGCCCGTGTATACCAGACGATTCAAGGTAGATTACATCCTCTAATGACCCTGAGAGGTTACGGTGGTTATGTTTTGGCCGGAACCCGTGTTTTTCCGGCGGAGGGTCTTATTCAGGCCGTGGGTAAGGGTACTAGAAAGAAGGCTAAGCAGGAGACGCCAGTTTTGAAGGAGGACGCAGTCGAGTCGAAGGAAGAGACGCCCGAGTCGAAGGAAGAGACACCAGTGTCGAAAGAAACTGCAACCGAGCAGAGTGTCCAGGACGTGGTCATGGCTTAGAATAGGCTTGGTTCATACATTCATTACATCATCAGAAACGTGTACGGGAAGAGGTAGGCACCAGAGGTATGCTAGTGGTGTCATATAGTAGACAAGAGCTGTATTCCTTCGATAGATAAAACCGTAAATGTATTGCCATGTATCCGTAACCCCCAGGACTGTCTATCAGTGACCTATAACCTTCTAGATTCAACAAGCCCGCCGTTGACAAGCTGTGCGAGAAAAGACATGGGAGAGTTCATCTTCCATCCAACCACACACCGCAAGTTGCCGGCCGAGTCCATATATCGACCACACGTCCAGTCATCTCCCAAGAAACGGGCAGACTCTAGTACCTGGTCCTCATAACCCAACTCAAATACAATGCCGGTGCAGCGCAGAGGAACCACCACGTTCTCCACCAACGCTCTGAAGAACTCGAGATGGCCCACCAACGCGAGCCGAGGCTCGTAGTGTTTGACAGACATCTCAAGGCCATTAAGTAGTACCGGACGGTTGTAGTCGGCCTCCGGAACGTATGGAGGATTTGCGGTCACCATGTCGAACGAGTAATTCCAGTGGTACATGTCGCGTTGGAATACATCACCTAGGTGGAATTTAACGTCGCCAAGACGAGAATTCTGGTCAGAACAACGCTCTTGGTTTGCACAGGCGAGAGTGTACGCCGTGGGAGATACGTCAAAAGCCTCCACTGCCGCATTGGGAAGCGCATTCTGGAGAAGAAGTGGAATACACCCGGTTCCCGTACAACCATCTAGAAGACGTAACGAAGGGCGGTTTTCCGCGAGGAGGGCCACAAGGGCCAAGGTCCATTCTTCTGTTTCCCACCGGGGGATCAAAACGCCCGGTCTGCACTGGATTTCCAAGTCGCCAAACGGCTGTGTACCCAAAATGTACTGGAGTGGTTCTCTGTTGGCCCTCCGATTGATGGCCTGGGTCCACTTTTGGCTGGGAAGCTCGTTTTCAATCCAGCGAAGTTCAGAACGGGCTTGCTGTAGCGAGTGGGTGGCCCTTAGGAGAGGTGGAAGTCTGGGCGAGACGGAAAGTGCTTGGCGAACAAGTCTTCGTGTGATTCGAGGCATGGTGAATCGCAAAGAGAAGAAGATGCCAGAAGTGCAGATAGACGACGGAAGGAGAGTTGCCGGATCTGCCCGAAAGAGATGTGGCAGTGAATTCGAGGCAGTGCAATGGAATCTATGGGGAATGATATAGGACCGAATCACTGAGTGCGAGATGGCACTGAGTGCGAGATGGCACTGAGTGCGAGATGCCACAATCACCAATGCAAAAACGGCACTAGCCAAGAAACAAAACGCCCTGCCTCCATACTCCTGTACACCTGGCCAACGGCATCTACACGGGTCTGTGAACGACGTAGCGCATAATGACTATTTACAAGCTTACAAACCCTTTCTCACGTAGTACATGTATGCTCTCTCATGCACGTGGTCGGGGAACGGAGTGATGACCTCAGAGTGGCCCGGTCTGGCCACAGGGTCATTGAGGTAGACCGCGTGGCACGTCTCAAATGACACCTCGATGTGGTGGGGCATGATGGCGAATGCTCCAATGAACGGTCTTGGGGTCCAAGGCGTGAAGTACGGCTTGGAAGGATCCTGGCGGCCGAACAAGCCCTTTTGCCACGGAAGATTGACCTTGGCGCTGGCCTCGTCCTCAAGCACCGCGTCCTTGTTCAACGGCGCGTGGGTTCTCATGTTCTTGCCGAACGAGGTGGAGTAAGGAATGGTCTTGGAGTCCTCGGGCAACATCAGCTGCTCCGCCTGCACCCGGAGATGCTCCAACTGCAGCGACACCACCTCCGACAAGATCTTCTTCACCGACGCCGCGGTCTTGGCCGCGTCCTTGGACGCAAACTCCGTGCTCTTGGTGGAGATGTAGGCCTTGCACTGGTCTACCGAGTGCGCCGCCAACAAGGGGCTCTCAGCTTGCTTCAAGATCTTGGCCACCTCAAGACACTTGGCGTGGTTGGCGCCTCCGCTGGCCACCTTGGCGAAAAGTGCCGGTTGCACCGTGTCCAAGTCCTTGCCGGCCACTGCGCCTAAAATCTTGGCCAAGATGCTCTCACGAGTAGTTTGCCTTTGTGCCGCGAGCATGGACTGCTCGACATCCTTGTTGAACTTCTTGACCGCGTCCACGCGCGACAACTTGTTGGAGTGGTCCAATGTGTTCAACGACTGCGGCTTGGTGTGCTGCAAGTCCCACACGTCCTTGGGGTTCTGTCTGGCGGCAGCCACGTACTTATTCCACACGCCGATCTGCTTCTTGTCCACACTGACGGCCTTTGCCAAGCTGGGCTTGACCCGGCCCATGGCAAGCATCACCTTCTCCGGGTTGACGCTGAACACGTCGCCGCTCTTCAACGGGAACGCAGAATGCTTGATGGTCACGCCGTTGACCTTGACGTGGCCGTTCTTGATGAACTCGCGCGCCTGTCTCACCGACGACGCAAACATGGACCGGAACAACGCAAACTCTAGTCTTTTCTCCAACGTCGCAAACGTCTGCAACGGCATGGGCGTGGGCGCCACATCCACACCTTTCAACGACGCATCCAAC
Organism: Clavispora phyllophila; assembly: GCA_030674715.1. Classification (NCBI taxonomy): domain Eukaryota; kingdom Fungi; phylum Ascomycota; class Pichiomycetes; order Serinales; family Metschnikowiaceae; genus Clavispora; species Clavispora phyllophila. The sequence continues at coordinate 37,601 of JAKUAN010000036.1, forward strand.
TGCGCCACAGACTCCAAGCTGGGGTTGAACAACGTCTTCCATCTGCGCTCGGTCAAGTGTTCACCGTGGTAGGATCTGGTTTCCTGTTTCGCAGTCCACTTTTGCTGGAAAAGCGACTTGCCCTGGTATCTGATCTGCGGCTTTTTGTACAAGTTGAACAAGTTGTACTTGTTCATGGATGCACGCACGCGGCCCCTGGCCGTAGAGTACAAATTGGCGGCTTTTCTGGGCATGGGTGGTGGTTAGGTGTGATAGGAAGATTTGCGCAGTGAAAAAGTGGTGGAAAAACGGCGTGCGCGCACCGGAAACCACACTCTGGTGCCGCTTGCACACCCAGCACTGGGGCCGGGAAGAAAAGGCGCGGATTGGGGGAAATGACCATCGCTTGAACGATCCCATTGCTTTTGCTTCTCGATTTGGCGGCTGTTTGGTCCACTTGGCCCTACCTAAGCTGACTTCAGTATCGCCTGCTTAGATGCAGGCCACACTCCGCGAGGTTGCACCTACATCTCAGAGAGTATATCAACACGAGCATGGAATCTGTCGGCTGAAACTTACGAGAAAAAAAAAGGAAAAAGACTACACCTTCTATCATGACCACAGTCGACCGAGATTGGACCATCGAACAGGAGATCAAACTCTTCAGTCTTGTATGTGACTACAAACCGGCTGGTGCCGACAAGAACAAGAACATGGCCCAAATAGTTCTCCACATTAACGAAGAGCTCGACAGCGGGGCCAAATTCACCCCAGACCAAATATGGGCCAAGCTTGCTCAAAATTACGACTTGCAGAAGGTTGAAGCCATCGAGGGAGAAAGTGAGAGCGACAGAGATTCCGCTACTCCAGAGGCAGAAATCAAGACGACAAAGCGGAGAACAAAGGATACCAAGCCCACCGCAGAGTCCAACAGCGAAAAAGGACCCCATGCTGAACAAACCAGCGGAAGCGCAAGCATCAAAGAAGAGAAATCAGCTGACGAAGATAAGGCTGAAGAACCGGAGAATGCAGGCAATGACGATGACAACCAGAAGGAAGGGGAGAAGGCAGCAAAGCGAGAAAAACTGGCTAAAGACGACAACAGTGATGCTCTGGAAACTGGTGCATACTCATCTGAGCTCAGCGATGTCGAAGGCGAAGACGCCGAATTGGCCAAGCTAGGAGAGGGAGAGCTCTTGCCTACAAAGAAAGAAAAGGCTACTGGCCGTGGAAGACGGAAGAGCATAAAGAAACTGGACGAAGCCGAGTCCACCCCACGCAAGAGAACCCGTTCGATTGCTAAGTTAGACACAACGGAGGGGCCACAGACGAAAAGACGCCAACTGCGAGCCGGTACTCCTCCCACTACGGTCAAGAGAAGAACACGATCCGAGTTTCAGGAAGAAGAGCCTGCTGCGACTCCTATTAAAGAAGAGCCTAAGACGAGAAGAAGCACTCGCCAGGCTGTGCGCCGAAGCGCTAGGAAAAAGTAATAGGGCCAAAGACAATATACAACAAGGACGTTGCTGGAGCTAATAAATATTCAGTTGGTGGAGAAAAAAAATTACACCGCTGTATTGGGAGGAAAACGGGCGTATAATAGTCACAAGTGGATACAAGCAAGTCGCTTGTGTTTGCAGTTTAGCTCTACGAGTGGGAAAACAGGCTTTTCCCTGCACTTCGGCATTCTCCGTACTTGAAATCAGACAATCTCACCGAGCTGCAAAACGCCTAGAGCCTTATCGCTTTGGGAAATTGATAGCGATAGTGCACGGGTACCATGCGGAGATACCTCCTTCTCTATCTGTAGTCGGATGTAGAAACAGAACGCGAGTAATGGTAGTTTTTCGCGACTTATGCAGAGAAGGCGAACGCGAGCAGCACCTTGCGCCGATTTGCATTTCACCTGGACCATATCTATAATATGTAGACCAATGTGTAATTATAGATATAAACTTCGTATTTTGAAGCCTCTATCTTATCAATAACTTTGGAAATCAATAAATTTGAGATAAGCAAACAGAAAATATTAGGACTAGGTCTCGCAAAGCAGTAATGCGAACCAAAGTTATTGAGAGTAAAATAAAACGATTAACGACTTGTATTAATAACCCCGAATAATTCGTAAGTACCAAGAGTAATTTTCTAATCCTCACGTCTATTGTTACCCGTGCCATGTCCTTGTTAGAGTTGCATCAGAGCGAAAACTATCCATTTCTACGTGGCAACATCCTAGTCTTCAATTGCCTCTTGATTTTAGGCTGATTTAATCGTCCCCCAGACGTGAATGATTTTTAATTGATTTTTTAAACTTCAAGTCTCTCTACAATCTGCCTCCTAGATTGTTTTATAGATGATGTATGTTTGTGGACCAATCGCAATGCATTGCTTGCGAAATTCAAAGCGCATGAAGGAAGACACCCAATTAGCCAGAGTTACACAAGCTCAAATATATAGACAACAAGCTATCATCTACAAGAAGGAAAGAAAGGATCAGAGAGAATTAAATTAGTGTTTGTTTTATTGCTATTAATGTATGGTAGCCACCAGACCTGCACAACAGTCACATCCTCCAGAATGTTCATCATCAGAATCAAACTCATCAGAGTCAAGGTCAGCTAGTTGCTGGTCCAAAAGCTTAACATCAATCTTTTTCTTTGGAACATTTTCTTCCTTGGCAACATGCGGTGCCGTTGAAGGAGGTTCTTGCTGAGACATGCAGCAGGTTAGTAGTTGATAATGACTAATTATGCGAACGAGGATTTTTAGTCAAAGATTGGGGATCACACTTCCCATACATGCCAAGGACTTTCCGTAGATAAACACGACAAACAAGAAAAAGATCGACGTCGCGATAACTCGCCTTGGCATTCGAATATTCTTTTCCCCATGCCCTTCTATACGTGAACTACAGTTATTTGAAATTAACGAAATTATTGAAATCTACTCACCAGTGAATAAACTATCAGTCCAAACCCGAATATGCTATGACAAAATCGCCCACAATTTACCAACAAAGTTGGTTGGAGCCTCCTCTTCCCAAACCGCCTCTTCAACTTCTCTAACACCAGTGTCAATGTCACACTCATCCAATGGAAGAATAAGAGAGGCCAAAGTGAAGGCATGCTTTGTGAAACCGTTGAAGTAGAAGTGGGCAGAGACCCAAGAAGCAGCGAACAAAATAACCGAAATGTAGGCGGTAAAGAAGCTGGAGGCAGTGATGCCGTAGAAACAAGAGTAACCTTGCACGAAAACAAGCACAAAGCCAAATGCAAAACTGTAGTAGGACACAAATGGCATCCATGCGGCCTTGTACGGTAAAGTGTCTCTGCTGATGTTTCTGGACTTCAAAATTGCCATGAATCTAATGTGAGCAAAAGAAATGTTGACCCACGCGATCAAACCAGACACGGCAGTGATATTCAACAACCAGTTGAACACAGTGTTACCACTGTTGGACAAGACCATGTAACCCAAGGCACCAAATGCAGCGGTGAAGCAAACCGCAACGTATGGAATACCCTGCTTGGTGGTTCTCATGAAAAGCTTTGGAGCGGCACCAGCTTGAGCCAAACCATACAAAATTCTGGAGCCAGAGTAGACGTTGGAGTTACCGGCAGAAATGACGGCAATCAAAATGACGGCATTGAAGATGTCAGGCAAAACCTTAGTGCCGGAGTTCTTCATGGCAACAATGAAAGGAGAGGAGCCAGCGAAGGAAGAGTCATCCAGCAACTTAGGGTCGTTGTAAGGAATCAACAAACCCATGAAGAACATACTACCAATGTAGAAAATCATGATACGCCAGATGACCTTTCTGATGGCCGAGGGAACCGCCTTTCTTGGGTTAGCGGACTCACCACAAGAAATACCGACCAACTCCACACCTTGGAAAGTGAACATGGCCGCGACCAAAGACGACAACCAAGCCAAGAATCTGTCGGTGTTCAAGTTGGAGACATAGCCTGCACCTCCACCCCAGGCACCTGGGTGTCTCCAGTATCTGAAGCCCACGGGACCAGTCACACCGGCACCGCAAACCATGCAAAGAGCATAAATCAACCATCCAACCACAGCAATGATCTTGATGGAGGCGATCCAGAACTCAAATTCACCATAGAACTGAACGGGGAACATGTTAGCGACGGTGACCAACACCAAGAAGATGGAGATCCATGCGGCTAGAGGGACTTTGTAGGTCCAGTACTCAATAATCTGGCCCACAACCGAAATCTCAAGAGCAAAAGTGATGGCCCATGAGAACCAGTAGTTCCAACCGTTGGCCACACCAAAAGCGGGAGAACAGAAGCGAGCGGAAAACTGGGTGAAGGAACCCGAAACGGGAATGTAGGTGGCCATTTCACCCAAGCCTTGAGTCACACCCCAGGCCAAGGTGGTGATGAAACCGTAAGAGATAAGAGCCAACACAGGACCGGCTTGAAGCGACTCCTTGGAGGAAATGAAAAGACCAGTACCAATGGTACCACCAAGGGCGATCATGGAAATGTGTCTTGCTTTCAAGTTTCTCTTCACCTCATTGTCTTCGGCGGCGTTAAACGAGAGGTCGTCGCTGTCCTGGATGTATTGCACATCCTTGGAGCTTCCGACTATTTTTTCGAGATCGGACATGATGCGTTGGTTCTGGACCTGTGGCGGGCGGGGGTGTCGAGCGACTTTTATACAAAGAGCATGTAAATTTTGTTATCAGGTGTGCAGCGGTGCAGACTCGATGGCATGCATGACTATCTGCGGCTTCCTACTATGACAGAATGCCGCTTGCCTAACCTGCAGAGAAGGCGCTTTTTTCGCGGACGCCGTTCCCAATTGCCGCTCCATCGCTGCCTCTTGCGCTTAACAGCCATACGGCCTGCATTGGTGGGATGGCCGTCTACATGTTCGACTACTGCTTCCATTAGGGTCACCGCCCGATAAAGCAACCCCACGATTTCGCCTGATAAAGAATATCACTCTAGATAGGCAATTTGTTGCGTGCTGAGGGTCATTTTGCGTTTTTACCTCTTCCAGAGTCATTCCACGGGGGTGAGCCTTTCGGCCCTAAGGCGCATATGCCCCGAAGAAAGTTTCTGTTTTTTTTTTTTTTTTTTTTTTCTTCTCTCGCTTCGGTGGCAGAAGAGCGGTCTTCCTTTTATTTCTTTTTTGTAGCTCACATGGATTTTCTTTTTTTCGCTGTTTATCGTTTTGCACCCCTCTGTTCTCCTCTTTGGCACAGCCTTGTAAACGACGACATTGCCCCACCTGTTGCTCTCTGGGAGTAACCAGAGCCGCCTACAACAAGTCGTGCGGCATGGGCTAAATTACATCACTAGCGTTTCATTGGCCAACAATCACGTGCGTGCCTTGTGCATGCCATTGCAATTCGCATTGTCTGCGTTGCATTAATTTGTTCGCAAATGCCGTACCGGGCGTTATCTTCCATTCAATTTTATGAACAATTTCTTGAAATCCGGCAGACAGCCCTTTTCTCGGTGGCCCGCCGTAGGTATTTTAACTCTCCCACTTATACAGGCCTTGGGCCGTTCCACTAGTTTCAAGTGTCTTGCAGATTACCCATCCGCCATCATGGTCATAGCCTCGTAGCTGATTTCCCGTTTTACTCCGTCACCAACCTGTGGCCCTTTGACGGTAACTAACTCCTCTTTGCCTTTCTGCATATAGTTCGGTAGTTCGGGGTGGTTTTCCGTTGGTGATAAATGACGTGTTTTGGAGTAACTTTTGAGGAGGCTGCGTTTGGAAGAACGCCCTTCACCACTTTGGATCCCCTCTCACAATTATCTACTGTGCAGAGTACGACTGGTTTTGTCTCTGCTCTTTGGATGCCCCCCGCACACTCCGGCGGGAATTATAGGTTAAATAAGTTGCAAGTATTACTTGTTGAAGTACTATCACTACCTCAATTCGAAAACAAGATCATTTATTCAACATTGCGCATGCGGGTATAATCACTATATAATGTAACATGCCCTGTAACAGCTTATCTGGCTAATGGCAACAACAATTGAAGAACCAAAAAAAAAAAAAAAAAGATTTTACACGCTTAGTTGTAAAGAAGGAACTGGGCTTGTCCAGACGTAACAGCAACAGTACATCCGTCACTGCCGTCACCGTTGTAGGAGCCGTCAGCGTAGACACAGTCACCGTTAACAGTACCACCATTGTAGCTGGTAATCTTAACGTTGAAGTTAGCAGCATCGTAATTGTTAGGGTTTGGAATCAACGAAAGGTAGGCGATACCGTCAGTGTAACCGGCACCAAAGTTCAATGGAGCCCAGTTACCGACACCGGAACCGGAGCTACCCCAAACACAGCCATCCTCCCAAGACACACCGGCATTGTTGACGTAGTATTGAGCAGAAGTCTTCAAGCCTTCCCACTCAAAGTAGGTGTCCTCATTAACAGTGGTGATAACAGTGGAACCGCCAGCTGGAGCAACAGTTGGGATGTCCATGTTCTCAGTACCTGGGTAGTCAGTTCTGCAAATTGCAACGTCCTGACTCAAATTGTTGACAACAACAGCAGAGTCAACACCCCATTCACACAAGTAGTTGGTGTCGGTGTTGGATCTATACAACAAACCGTTCTTACAGTACAAACCACCAACGGAAACACCATTGGAAGGTTGTTCGGATGGCCATTGGGTCTTGGACATACCAGATTGACAAGCGTAAGAGCAGTAAGATCCATCCTTACAAGAACCACCAGTAGAAGTATCGGAGTTGTAGATACCAGACCAACCACCAAAGCCCAAGTGATCAAGGGCAATAACACCTTGACCAGATGGGAAGGAGTCACAGGAAATCACACCATCCTCGAACTCTACAGTAGGGTCAACGTAGTCTTCCAAGTCACCACTAATACCTCCAGAAGAGCTAGAGCTGGAAGAACCAGAAGAAGCAGCCGCGCTGACAGCCGCAGACGAGGATGGGCCCACAGTGCTAGTAGAGGCAGCAGGAGACGAAGATGGAGCCGCAGCCGCAGCGCTAGAGGAGGCAGCGGCGGAAGACGAAGAGGAAGTGGTTTCTGGAAGGGACACAACCAAGGTAGAAGTCTCGTCCACTGGAGCATCGGTGGTTCCAGTGGAAGTGGAGGTTTCAGTAGGAGAGATTGTAGAGCTCTCGCCATTGACAGTGACAGTGACGTAAGCGTACTCGTAGACAACTTCTCTCTTGTGCTTGTGGTGAAGGTGCACTCTGGTAGAAGAGCAGTCCTCATCGTCTCTCTTAGCCGCAGGAGCAGCAGCAGCAAGCGAGGACAAAGCAACCACAGCAGTAGTAAGCGTGGTGGAGAATTTCATTACTAGACCGCGTTAGTATAAATTTCTTTCATCGGGAATGTCGAGTATTTAGTTTGGTGTTCCATGTACCAGGGTGAGGTTGGAGAGATGCAGGATGCAGCAAAGTCAGATTCGCGACGGTAAACAATGGACACGGTTACCGCGCCCAAAGGGGCGCGGGTACTGCAGGAAGTTGGTATGCACTGCACACAACAGAAATGCTGGTTACAGGCTGTCCTTGGAAACCGGGCTGGGTTGTGACAACAAATGGGGTAATCTTGTGGAATTTGACTTGTGGGAGTTTGCGCCTCGTTGAAACTATGCATCCTTATTGCTGACAATCGCAAGTGTCCATAATCGGTCAGCATGTGATTGTCCACAGGTGGGAAGCGAGATTTTGTCCCCGCCGCCACTCGTTAAGTCACGGTAAACGACAACTAATTAGCGCCTCGGGTAAATCTGGGAAGCGGGCTGCAAAGAGAAAATTTGGACGGCTGTAGAAATAAGGGAGGAAGGGGAATTGGAGGTTGGGAAGTTTGAAAACGGCTAAGTTCGGAGGGATTGGAGGCTTAGGAGGCGGGAAAAATGGACTTGGATTTCGGCAAAAGCAAGAGGCAGAAAATCTGGAAAACACAAAACAAACTCGGCGTAGCAGGCGAAGAAAACATACCTTCAAGGTTTATCTAGGAAAGTAATTGCACAGAGACAGGAATGATAAAGGAATGACAGGTTAAACCAGAAAAGTAGTGAACAGCAGTTGAAGAAAGAGAAAAAAAAAGACGGTGCGATTTATTTATTTATGTTTTTTTGCCTGGGACAGAAGCGGCGAATGGTCCAGCACACAATAAGCGCCTCGCTGCGGTCTAAGCGCTGGTTACAACTGTGTACAGGAAGTAGATTCGGCAAACATTCCGATTCCTTATCTAGTCAGTGTCCCAGATAGTTTTTTTTTTTTTTTTTTTCCAGAGGGAGTAGGCAGAAAGTCCACATGATGCTGATTAGCTTGCTCTCTTCCATTTTATCTTTTCTTCTGAAATTGAGTATCCTATATGTTTTCTTTCCCACCATCCTTGTAAGGAGTTGCACAATATATAGGCGACCGGCATAGATTGTATTGTTGCACAGCTTAAACACCGGCGAAACAATTTGTGGACAGATTTCCCCTTAACAGTCCAGAACAGGTCAAAAACTCTATCTACTCCGAGGAATGCCCAACCCTATTTCCCGAAACCATTGTAACTATATTTCACTTTGTAGGTCTGCTACTTAAACTTCTACGGTGAATGTGGTGGATCAGACTGGAATTTTCGCACTCCTGCGGCCCGCAGTTATCTACATGTAGAGTCCTCTATTGCGGCCCCTTCCAACAGGGGCTTTGTCCTCCAGTTTTTAAACACAGGCATTTCTCCAATTCAGGCTGAGCTCTAGTATCTTCTAAGATCCACAGGGGTCGCCATTCTCGTCGCATCCTGCAACTGAAATATAGGGTTCTACTAACATTCGCATCTTTCCCGAAACTCCGATCGGGAGAGATTGAATCTCCTGGGGTTTCGTTAGGAACCTATTAGTTTTTTTTTTTTTGGAATTTTCTGTGGTCTGTAGTTGTAGTTTAGTTACACCAGCGGATTTCTGGATTTCAGACACCCGTGCACCACTAAGGTCTACGGCATACCGCGATGCTCATCTCCACTATAGTGCTACCAGTTGCCCATGTCAGAACCCGAGGCCCCAAAGCAGTTGGAAAATAGCGAGTTGGCGGAGAAAGTTGAGGTTTATCCGCTTGAAAACCCAGAAATTAAAAAAGAAATCTCCGCCGAAGGAGTTGACACGGTTAACTCTTCAGAAGTCGAAGGTAACACCAGCAATAGATCGGAGCAAACAGAAGAAGAGATAGTCCCAGATGCTGTTCAGACAGAGTCAAAAGATATGGAAAATATCCACGTTGAAGTCCCAGCCGAAAAGGGACAAGAAGCAAAAGAGGCTGAAATGGTCACAGAGAACAAGAACGAGAACAAAGAACAGGAAAGCGAGATAATTGAAGATTCAATCGCTGACGTTAAAAATGAGGGGATCCCAAAAGTTGAAAACCCAGTCGCTTATAAGACCAATGACGAGACTGCCCAGATCGCCAATTCTGAAAGCGTCAGTGAAGAATCGAGTGAAACAAAGCCAACTGAAACCACAGCCACCGAAGTGGATGAAACGAAAGTGAAGGATTTCATTCTGTCGAAGTCACAGGAAGAGGTGAAGCAGTTTTCTGACGACGAGATCAGTTTGGATGAGAGCAGTGATGAATCCAGTTCGGAATCTGACAGCGATTCGAGCTCATCAGAGTCGAGTGATTCTTCTGACGAAGAAGAGGATGACAAGGAAGAAGTCATTGACGAGCTTGAAGAAGAGGACGAAGCTGCCACAGGCCCTATAATGTCCAAGAACGAAGTCAGTGATGAAAAGGCACCAACTTTGCCATCCGACTACAAGATTCCAGAAAGTTCGCCACTAGAACTTGTGGGTACCATCAGCGCACTTGTGGAAAAAAACATTATTGTTAAGGCGAATGTTTCGGGTGAATTCAGAGTGCTCAAGGACAACAGCGTTTTGTGTCTTGAAGATAGACAGATATTGGGTCCATTATTCGAAACTTTTGGCAGACTACAAGCTCCAAACTATAGAATCAAGTTCAACACCCAAGAGGAACTTGAGCAGTTCAAGGACAAAAAGGGCGCTAAGGTGTTTTATGTGGTTCCTGACTCTCAATTTGTCTACACCGATGCGCTTAAGAAGTTGAAGGGAACAGATGCTTCCAATTGCCACGATGAAGAACTTCCAGAAGAGGAGCAAGAGTTCTCTGACGACGAACAAGAGTTAGCAGCTAAGCAAGAGAAGAAGAGAAAAAAGAAGCAAAAGAAAACCCCGCAAAACACAGAGAGTGAGCCAGCGAAGAAGAAGCAGAACTCAAAACCGGACCAAAAGTTTGTCTCGTACGGATTTGCGGCTAATCAAACGCCTTCTTCTCTTCCATCCACCCCCCAATACGCTGCTCAAAATCAGCATCATAACCCAATGCTTCACGGTAACTCTTACGCTCAACCACCACAGTATGCTTCGAACCCGTATGGTGTTCCTTTTAACCAAACACAGGCAAATCCATACGGCCAGCCATACCCATACGTGCAAGCCCAATCCCAATACTATGGTCAACCAGAATATCAAAGTGCGATGATGTATCAAGGACAGCAATATCAGATGCCATCTAATCAGATGCCACAGATGCAACAGGGTCAGATGCCACAGGTGCAACAGAGTCAGATGCAACCGCATTATAACGTATACCAACAACCCATGAACTATAAACAGCAAATGCAGCAACCAGTACAACATATGGGTCATTCTCAAGGCCAGCAAATGCAATATCAGCAGCAGCCAATGAATGGACAAAATAACTATGCACAAGGCCAATGGCCACAGCCAAACAACGCACCTAGCACGTTACATCAGCTACAGCAATTGGTTGCTAACGGGCTTACGCAGAACCAAAACCAGCAGAATAGCCAGCAACAGAAACCTGAGGGTCAATAGATTAGAGCTATAAAAATACATATCTGCATTCATCTATTTTCAATGGATTGAACGGTAGAGCCTGATCCTCCTAGGTGACCAAGTGCACGATTAGCATGTTCTAAAGCATGAGCGGGAAATCCAGCAAGCCTAGCAACTTCAAAAGCGTACGATCGATCACTAATACCCTCCTCTAACGAGTAATCAAACAGGATGGACGAGAATTTCCCATTCTTGTCTTGGTGCTCGATAATCTTTGTCTTCATGAACCGAATATTAGATTGGTTGGCGGCATCCACGTCCAATAGGTTTTTGAGCTCCCGGCCATAATGCGTTGCAAACAACGTACGGCACTTATTTTTGGTGAGAAGCGACATAAGAGTGGCATATGCAATTGCCAAACCTTCTTTTCCACTTGTCCCACGACCAATCTCATCCACAATAGCGAGAGAACGAGGTGTAGCGTTCTTCAAAATATTGCTTGTCTCAATCATTTCGACCATGAACGTACTTAAATCGCTGTAAAGGTCATCAGCCGCACCGATCCTGGTGAATATACGATCCACTATGCCTATGCTTGCTTTTGAAGCGGGAACAAATGAGCCAATTTGGGCTAAAATAACAATAAGAGCATTCTGCCTCAAGAAGGTACTCTTCCCACCCATATTCGGCCCTGAAATAACCCACAAATTCCCATTTTGTCCGAGTTTAGTGTCATTAGGATTGAACATTAGCCCGTTTTCACGGAGTCCGGCTTCAACAACAACATGCCTACCACCTACAATATTCATATTAGGTGCTTTGACGAAGCGAGGGGCGACAAAATCGTTTTCTGCCGCCAAAACTGCAAAGGAGGAAGTAGTGTCCAAAAAATCGGCAGTTCGACTTGCTTGACGGATCATGGTGGTTTTATCAAGTACCTTAGACCGAAGCTCATTAATGATTTCTCTTTCCATCAACTCAATATCGTGTATGCAACTTACGCGCTGTTCCTGGAGTTTTGCCCAAGCAACAGGCTTATAGAGGAGCAGGGTTCTTTTTTTGTCCCGGATATCATTATGGTCGAGGCCCTTTGTAATTTCCTCCACGAATTTCTGACGACATGCAATGTGAATAATGTTGAAGTACCGACCATACTGATCACGCCTTGTGACCGAAGCCTTTGGGTCAATAGATATCACCAACAGGCGGACATCGCTTAAAAATTCTGATTCTTGTTTGTGTAATGCCTCTAATTCAAAGTGGAGTTTTTGGAGTAGCGGGTCATGGTCCTTTTTGACCGCAAATGCAAATGGCGGAACCTGTTCGGATTCCAGATTTTTATCATTGACATAAATGTCTAAAGAGACAGCCTCATCATCAGAGCCCAGAGACTTGCCAATCGTATTCTCGGAATCTGTAGTATTTCCTGGAATGTGATCTGTGTTCAATGTGGTAAGAATGTCGCTCGCAAGCTCAATGGGCACCTGAAAATCGTCCAATAGCAGTTTCACCAAAAAACGCTCTTCAGATGATAGAGAAGTCACATTATCCTCAAAAAGGCGTCGAAGGCTGTTTAATTTAACAAGACCTTCGCCAATAGTTTGTAAATGCAACACAGGCAAACCCGTTTTAAGTGCTAATCGCTGTAGCGCCCGCACAAAATCGCCAAGGCGTACCAAAATGGTACGTGCCTCTAGCTGCAACAACAGATTGTTCTGGAATAAAGAAACATATGCCTGGCGACGACGAAGTTCAACTGTATCAAGAATTGGAGATTTGACCCACTGGGTGAGAAGACGAAAGCCCGACGGAGTCACCGTACGGCGAATAGTATTAAGAAGCGATCCTACCACCAGGGACGAGCCAAAAGTTGAGCGGCTGGTAAGCTCGAGTGCATCACGGGTACGGGAATCCATGTGGAGATAACGTTCACTTGCGTAACGGAGGGGGACATCAAGCAGTAGGTTCCGATCTGGCAAGTTAACGTTAATATAGGAAAGCACCATATTCATGGCCGCTTCTTCCTTCACTGAAAAGTCCTCAAGCAACTTGCGGGTAGTCAGAACTTCTGAACGCAATTGCAATTTCAAATCGCGGTATACCGTGCGGTGGTAGCGAACAAAGTATTTGCGCAAGTCAGCCATGTTGGAAATCCACACTGCATCCGGGTTTTCGGGCAGGTATTCTTTAGGCATGATCACTTCGCTGGGAGAAATCCGCTTTAAATCGCTCGCCAACTCGCCTAGGGTAGTTTGCTGAACATAGAAATCGCCCACAGATATATCTATCCACGAAATACCAACAGCAAGGTCTGAATCGGGCAATTGGGCGGCATTAGGAGGGATGTAGACCGCTGCCAAATAATTATTCTGCGAGTAGTTGAGAAAAGATTCATCCACAAGGGTTCCTGGCGTCACAATGCGTGATACTTTGCGGTGCAATAACAGATCGTCACTCGTAGGATACTGATCCACAATGGCCACATTGAGATGAAGATCGTGCACTAACATCCGAACGAATTTCTGAAGTTGTGACACGGGAAAACCTGCCATAGGAACTGTATGGTTACTGGTTCTGCGCAATGCCACCTTTATCCCCAATTTGGGAGCGATTTTGGTGGCCTGCTCAAAGTAGAGCTCATAGAAACTTCCAACCTGAACAAGGCACACACATCCTTTATTAGCATCAATGAGCTTCCTCATGGATGCAAGCAATGGCGTCAACGCATTTCCTTTTGTCTTCCCGCCTCTGTCCCATGTCGGTAGGCCAATTTCAAGTTCTGATTCTTTCGGATTGAGAATCTGGGTTTTGGAAATCTCAGGCATGGAAGATGACTGTGATACAGACAGTGTCAGATGCTGTTTATATGGCAACGTGGCGCATAGTCTCCGGATGCATATCACCGATCGGAACGGTATTATTCGAAGCATGACATATGTAGCCGAAAAGGATAAAGCATGCAGTTCCCGAAATATAAATGGAGAAAATAGAAGAGCAGAAAAGCGTTGTAAGATATAGCTTACACGTCACGGAGAGAGCGAAGTGGTTTCCTGTTGTCCCTGGTGTAATTGGCAGACTCAACGAGTGTAGGTGTAACCGTTTCGCGTCTTTTTTTATCTATCGCGCGCGCCAAATCTACACAATGAACAGATATGATAGACCATACCGACTATAATACATTTGATACATACAACTCTAGACTAGTTCAAGTAACCCTTGCATCCTGGAGCACCACAGAGACAGCGGATTCTCTCGGCATCATTTGTTTCCCGCTCAAACTTGTAGTCATATGTGAGTTCTTCGTTGGCTTCGATATCACGCAATGCGTAAATAACGATACGCTTTTTTCCGTCCACCTTAATGATCTTGGCGGTGCAGCTCGGGTTACAGCAGTGATTGATAAAGCGGGCAATTCCGCCTCTCTTTGTCGCATCAATAACCGTGTTTTCATCAATACGGAAAAGGTAAGACGATCCGATACCGGTACGTAAGTAACTCTTCTCTCTGTGCTCTGCCACTTGCTGCCGAATGCTTTCTCCAACGTACTCGATGATCATCTCCTTGGCCGCAATCGGTTCTAATGCATATAAGCCCCAGTTATGGATTGCCGACCGGGCATAGGAGACAGGCTTCTTCCGTTTCGTCAAGGCATTGAGATTCAAGATATCGGACTCTGTACTCAAAATCTGCTTTTGTGCACTGATGTCAGCAGCAAACCTTCTATTATTGGCTCTGTTCACACGCGAGCTTTGCAAACTGTTAGCACTGCTACTGCCAACACCAGTGCTGCCATTATTGTCTTTCGAGTCATGCTGCACAGTTTCAAGCGGCTTATCAATCTTCCGCCTATGAGGCAAGTATTCAATCTTGTCAGCATCGGCGATCTTACGGAATCCTTGACTCTTGAACGAGCCAGAAGAGCATTCCAAACGCTCACTGAGAACTCCAATTTCGGCGCCTTGATCAAATTCTGACGAGCTAGATTTCTGTGCCAATTGTCTTTGCTTCCAGGCCCAGTATTCGGGTTGCTTCAAAGCAGCAGGCTCCACAGAATTCAAAAGCTTATTGGCCAAACGCAAATCTTCGTCGTCGCGGAGAATTTCCTGTAGTATGTTCAAGTCAAGGGCTCTGCCCGATTGAGTTTCAACCTCTTCAAACACAGTTTTCGGCGTCTCGGTAGTCAGCGGCTCATACATTAAGTCCAACTCACTCTTTGGCACATCAGTCGAAATTTCAGGGCGATCGACCTCTGCCACACCTTCAGCATCAGCGTCTTCCATTTCCTCGTCAGAAGACTCGTCATACAAAAAGCTCTCTCTAAGCTTTGAACGCTTAGTTCTTTTAGCAGACGCTTCATCACCATGCGATCCAGCCTCTCTCTTTGATGAAGGAACAGGAGTGGCAGATCTACTTGAATCATCTTCATCAGATTCGTCAGACTCACTATCATCGTAATTAAGTGCATGTTGCATTGGGAAAAGGTTCTTCTTGTGCTTTCTTGCATTTGCACTTGAACCATGCTTTTTAGTGAAGCTTGGCAAATTCAATACATGGTTCTGAGTTCCTTGGCTCTTGCTTTTCCCATTGAGGAATGAATATGCATATTGCAGCAGGTTCGTGGTACTGCTCTTGCTTTGGGCCTGGAATTTTTCTTTCTCCAACTCTTTCTGCTTCTCTTGTTCCTTCAATTCGTTAAATAGCTCAGGATAATGCTCATGTCTGAGCAAATCAAGAACCATTGGTGCAATGATACGCTCACGAATATCCTTATTAAGGTAGGTCTGTAGCTCTTTAATCAACATGTTTGTGGTTTCATCAACAACATCGTGCCCTTTAGAAGCAGAAGGCTTTGTAAGCTTGACGCTGTCATCGCCAACAAACTTCTCTGGAACGCATAATTCCATAAACATGGCATATTCGAAGAAACGGATCCCGTCTTCATTATAAAAGCATCTCTCACACTCTTTGAGGGTATTAAAAACAACGTAGAAGCCAGTTTTATCTAACAATACACGCGTCCAATCATATTTCATCAACTTCTTTTTCACCTCCAGAGACGAAATTTTTTTGGTGGGAACGTATTTGTCGTTGATAAAGATAAATGGCCGGTCCTTCACATACCTCACGAGATCCTGGGGAAGAAAAACGCCCTTTATAACCTTGCTTCCATGCTTGATAGATGTGGTAGTTGTATTGAGCTTCGAGGAAAGATCGGAGACATCTGCTTTTTCCTCCTTAAGCTGTTGCTTCTCCTCTAGCTCTTTCTGCTTCTTTTGTTTCTGGAGCGCTTTCTCTTCATTCTCCCGTTTCACGCGGTAGGCCCGCAACCTCTCTTGAGCAATATGAATCTTGGTATCCAAGAGCTTGCTATCATTGTCGTTGAGTGCGATTTTCAACTCCACTCCGTCAATTTTGGGTTCGTCCATCTTGACGGATCTGAGCAAGCTCTTAGCACTGCGCAGGGCTTTTTCTAACGAGCCCTGAAACGAAAATGTGGCAATGCCCAATGGAGCGGCGTTCACCGGATCACTGATAAACTTGACGTTCTTTATCGTGTCACCAAAAGACTCGAAGAAACTGATGAGATACGTCTCGTTGACCGTAGTAGGAAGATCCCACACCACCAATTCTGTTGGAGGAGGCAGATGCAATGACATTTTGTCGTAGACAAACCGCGGCTGGGGCAAGTGCTTGAAAGGCATTTTTCTCGACAACTTATCTGGTTTGGTGAGATAATCCTGAATGCCCATTTTGAGCCGAGGATCCACCGGGGGTTTATCCGGGGTGCATTCGTACTGAAAACGGAGCTTGCGGTGTTTCGTTTTGCGCTCAGCCTTGGAGAGTGTCTTGTCCCATTCGGGATCATACACCACTCTGTAATTCTTCAGCGAGTCGGCCTTGATGACAGCCGGCCGCAGTTGGAGATACAGCCGCAGATGCATCTGTTTGTCAAATTTATCGTCTGCTGGGTTTTTGCCTGTGGTGATGTCAGTTCCATTGGGAGCCGCGTGCCAGGCTCTATCGTTCCCATTCTTGGATCCATCGGGTATACGAGTTTCGTGCGAGTGGAGCGGCGTGGTCATGGCCGTTTCCGAGTCTTTCAGAAAGGACAGTCCACGGAACCCTGGGGAGCTCGAATCTGCCGGGGAATGGTCGTTCAGCAACAGTGCCAGCGCGTCGAACTCGCTCAGAAACTGGCGACTGAAGCCATTTGTTTTGGTATACGAGCCGTTATAGTAGCGGTCATTTTCGGCCAGGCGGTAGCGCAGTTGGGGCTTGGGGCCACTATAAAAGCCGCCGTTGGTTTTTTTCTGTCGATGTCGGTTGTAAGACATGAGGCGGATGTGACTGATGTTAAGTTAGCCCGTAGGGGAACGGAATCAAAATACCACGCGCCAACTAGCGAAGCAGAGGGAGTAAACCAAAAAGCAGGTGCGAGACTATAAAGACAAGAGAGCAGAAACAGAAGCTGTTCACGATTCAACTGGGTCGTCACGTACAAGCAGATAGTAGTTGGTGAGATAGAGAGCACAATGAGGAAATCCACGCGAGAGTTGCGCGTGCACACAGACGATAAACCAGCGCGGTTCTTTAGTGAGAAGCGTACTGGGAGTAAATGGAGAAGAGTGAGCGATGTTTTATTTATTTATTTTTTTTTTGTTTGGGAGAAATGGGCAGTTTGGTAGGGAGTTTTGCCGGGGGATATTCGGCGAATTTTCGCTTGTTGGGCAATCTGTCTTCTTTTTTGTAGCTATTTTCTGGTGTTCTGGACTGTCTAGTGAGGTCCAGTGTGGTGGACCGGATCGTGTAATCTCGGTATAGGAAGGATCTCAGGAAGAACCACACTTAGGCAATTTAGACATGGACGCCAGAGAATTCAATGGACCGAGTCTGCAGAACCTCATCCACACAAGCAGAAATCTTCCCAATTTAGTCTCTACACATACTCCTGTGTGACTTGCATTATGCTATAACCCTACTTCGTTCTGATGTGCTTCAAAGGACCTATGCTGTGCACAAAGTTGTTGGCGTACTCCTTCTTTCTAAAGTGTCTCTTCTTAGGTTCCTTCACGTAGTAGGACCAGCCCTGGCCCTCGGCAAAGCGAATGGCCGCGTCCTTGTTGTCGAACTTCATGATGGTTCCTTGCATGTAGTCAGCACTTCCCTGGTAGCCCATCAAGTCGTTTTCCCAGCGGTTGGCGCCGCCCAAAACGTCCCAGTCCAACTTCCAGAAATACGCGTTGTGGTACCCCGACTGCGTGGCGGGCTTGGCCTCCTGGTAGATTCTCACCACCCGGGACCTGACCATTTCCTTTGGAGCGCCGGAAACAATCTCGTTTTGCTTGATGGGGATGTCGTTTATCGAAACGGCCTTTTGGCCGAGCGCAGAGATGCTGCCGAACTGACGAATAGAGGATCTGGCCAAGTTTCTCGTCAACATTTGTGGAATATTTTACTGGCGGCAGTTGGTGTGGGTTCTGTCTTTACAATGCTTTTGCTCTGGTTGGCCAGTGCGGGTAGTGCGAACACCAAAGGCACGGGTGCGCTGTCTGGCGTACTCACTACGGTATTTGGGCATCCGGATGAGGGTAGGATGGGGAAGAACGGAGAGATTAGCACGATGAAGCGTATTGGCAGACCAGAAACAGAATGTTATTTCTTTCTTTTTTTTTTTTTTCTTTCTTCTTTTTCTTCTTGGAATAGGCACTCTCCCACTTTGACGTTCTGTGCTCGCTACTCTACACCTTTTCCGGCGCTCCTACTTCACGTCTCACTCAACTCTGCAGTACTACTCCATGAACAAGCACCAACTTACCCAGTCGCTCAAAGACATCCTTCCGACGTATGCAGGCGAGTATCCACCGCAATTGGTGTCGTACATCGACTCGCTCTACCTTCTAAGCCTACAGAAATTGCCCGTGCTCCCGAACAAGGCCGATGTGGCCCGTTTCCATCTCTGTGCCTACCTAGCAGTAGAACGATGCCAGGACCGGTTCAACTTGCCCGATCCGCTGCCGCAGCGGATTCCAGTGCAGCCTCGGCTCGTGGAAAAGCTCCTAGACGATCTTCTGGACAAGGTCATGGGCGGAACGAGCTCTCCACACCCAACACCGAAGAAGCGGCCCCAACTGCCCCAGTCGCTGCCTTCCAAGCGGATCAACGCGCCCAAAGTGAGTTCACCGCTCAAAAAACTCCAGTCGTTGGCGTCGGAGTCGGCTTCCAAAAGCCTAGACTCGTCCAACCTCCGTGATGCCGACTCTCCCTTCAACCCGCACCCCACCAGTGCCAATCCGTTTATCAGTGCATCGGAGGCCGCTGGAGAGAACCTGCCCAACAACGGAAGCCCACGCAAGCGTGGCAATGGAAGTCCGCTGGCGAGTCCGATGAAGGGTAGTCCTTTGAAGGGCCAAGGCAGTCCATTGAAAGGAAATTCATTGAAGGGCCTTGGAAGCCCGTCTCGCGCTCCCAAGTCACCATCGAAAGGATTGTCGTCACCCGGTGGCCCGCGATACGTGCGCCACTTGACAATCGCCGACTTCATCTCGTTCGCCAACAATTTCTACATCCCTGCCACCGTGACGCCGCAGATGGTGGAGTGCTTTGTTGCGCAGCAGCACAAATTCACCAAAAAGAACGAGTGGCTTTTGGCGTGCGGTCTCGTCTATGCTGCGTACGTGCGCATCAATCATAAACTCCTCCAGAACACCATAGGAAAGAAAACCGAGCTCCAGGACCAGCTCTTCCAGTACCAGAAGGGTGGGCTTATGAAGTGGAACATGGTGATGTGGCTCAATGTCATTGAGGAGTCTGTGCGCGGCGAGGCGTGGTTGGTAGATTTGGAGTTGAAGTACATGCATAACGACTGGTCGGCCGAGGATACCTCGCGCGAGCGTGAGGCCCAGGCCAAGTTGGGCTGCGGGTGGGAACTATATGAGAGCGTGGGATCTATGATCAACCCTTCCGTCATGTACAATAAGCAGTCCCAGGAAACCTACTACGACACATGGTCGTCGCGGGTGATGGAGAAGCTTGGGGAGAACCTGCCTGCTTAGAAAACAGAAAGGCTTGCTGCGCTACACAGACGCATGGCTCTGACACCATCCACTGTGGAACAAGATTTTTGCATCTTGACAGCGGAACAAGACTTTTGCATCTTGAAAGCTTCTCTTTACGAAAATTCCGAAAAAAACCGCCACACTCTGGAGTGGTGCGTGCCGCCCGACTGCCCTGAGCTTAATTTCCGAGAGCTCCGAGCATAATTTCCCTATTTGTGTTCACTCTCTCAAAGCTACATATCCACATCTAACGATTACGACTCCCATCATAGCTACAATGGTGTGCACATACTAGTAGTCTTGCGACCATACTAACCGTGAAAGTTTTCACCAATGCACGTGATGACCCCAGCACACAGAGGCCCGAGCAGTGATTGTGGTAGCAAAAACATGAAATAGAGATTGTGATAGATAAGCCAATTGCCAATTGCCAGAAAAAAAAAAAAAAAAAAGAAAAAAAAAGCGCCCAGAGGCAGAAATACGCGGCGTGGACAAAACACCACTACCTCCGACACACAAATACTCATCTGCATCTCCACCTACATAGAGCACTAGAATACCGGCACGATTTTTTTTTCTGGAGTAGACGATGCACGATCTCAAGAGAAAAGCTTCCAACGGCTCGGCCGAAATCCCGTTCAAAAAGCAGGCGATCGCCGCTTCTGACGAGTCGGACTACTCTTCGGAGTCGGATAACTATCCCATCTACGATGTTCCGGGCGCCAACAACTCGAGCCAGTGGGGCGAAACGATCAAAAATGTCATCAAAAGTGTGGTTTCGGTCCATTTCACCAACATCACCAACTTTGATACCGAGTTGTGTCTCACCAGTGAGGCCACCGGCTTTGTTGTCGATGCTACCAGAGGAATCATTTTGACCAACCGTCATGTGGTGGGTCCAGGCCCATTTTCCGGGTACGCGGTGTTTGACAACCATGAAGAGGCGGTGGTCAAGCCCATCTACAGAGATCCAATCCACGACTTTGGGTTTTTGCAGTTTGACCCCAAGGATATTAAGCATATGGCCATTTCCGAGCTTGAGCTCAGACCAGACTTGGCCAAGGTCGGCACCGAGATCAGGGTGGTGGGTAACGATGCAGGTGAAAAGCTTTCCATCTTGGCCGGTTTCATCTCCCGGTTGGACAGAAATGCGCCCTTCTACGGAGCCATGACCTACAACGATTTCAATACCGAATATATCCAAGCTGCGGCCAGCGCGTCTGGTGGCTCTTCCGGTTCGCCTGTGGTGAACGAATACGGCCAGGCTGTGGCATTGCAAGCAGGTGGTTCGACTGAGGCCTCGACCGATTTCTTCCTTCCTGTTTCCAGACCGCTCAGAGCGTTAAAATGTATCCAGAACCAACAACCAATCACACGTGGTGATGTCCAGGTGGAGTGGATGTTGCGTCCATTTGAGGAGTGCAGAAGATTGGGTTTGACCCCCGAGGCAGAAACCAGAGCTAGACAGCTTTTCCCAGACAAGTCTGGCTTGTTGGTGGTTGACCTCGTTTTGCCCGAAGGTCCAGCGCACAACTTGATTAAAGAAGGTGATACGTTGATTTCCATCAATGGTGAGGCCATTTCTACATTCATCAAGGTGGATGAGATCTTGGACGAAAACGTCGGCAACACCTTGGAATTCGTTATCCAAAGAGGTGGCACCGAGTTGAAGTTGGACGTCACCATTGGCGATTTGCACGCCATCACTCCTAACCGTTTTGTTGATGTGGCAGGTGCCTCGTTCAACGATCTTTCATACCAACTCGCTAGATGCTATGGTATTCCAGTCAAGGGTGTCTTCATCAATGACGCCTCAGGAACCTTCGATTTCTCCATGCACGACAAAAGCGGCTGGTTGTTGGACAAAATTGACGACAAGCCAACACCTAACTTAGACGCCTTGATCGAGGTTATGAAGCAAATTCCAGACCGTCAGAAGGTTACCATCACTTACCGTCACTTGTCAGACTTGCACACCAAGAGTCTCCATGTTGCATACGTTGAAAGACATTGGCAGTCGGAGTTCCGCCTTGCCACCAGAAATGACGAGACCGGACTCTGGGACTTCGAATCTCTTCAGGAGAAACCCTTGCCTCCATTACCGATCAAGCCTTGTCATGCTAAGTATGTGGATATTCCTATTTCTCTGGAAGACAAGAAGGGATGCGCCTCTCTTTCTAGATCTTTTGTTCAAGTGAGAACTTTCTGTCCCATCCCAGTGGACAGCTTCCCATACAGAAAGGATACCGGCTATGGTGTGGTCATTGATGCCGAAAACGGTTACGTTTTGGTTTCCCGCCGTTTCGTACCAAATGATGTGTGCGATATCTACCTCATTTTTGCCGAGTCAATGGATATTCCAGGAAAGGTGGTCTTCTTGCATCCAAATTTGAACTATGCCATTGTCAAGTACGATGTCTCGCTTGTTTTGGCTGATGTTCGCAGTCCTAAATTCGCCACTACTCCATTGAAGAGAGGAGACAAGAGCTTCTTTGTTGGATACAACTACCGTTATAGAATTGTCACAGATGAAGTCGCGGTCAGTTCCGTCGCTTCGCTCAATGTTCTGGCCAATACCTCAAACCCTAGATATAGAGGAACCAACCTTGAATGTATTTTGCTCGACAGCAAAATAGCCCAAGAGTGTGATACCGGTGCCTTGGTTGACAACGATGGTACTTTGCGTGCATTCTGGTTGACATATTTCGGCGAGCAATCGGAAAATATGACCAACTCCATGTACAGAATGGCATTGGATGTGACTGATGTGAGAGACATCATTCAATCGCTTAATCGCAACGAAATTCCAAAAGATTTGCGTATTTTGGAAGCGGAGTTCACGGCCATGACTCTCTTCCTGGGAAGAACCAGAGGTGTGCCACAGGAATGGATTGACCGCTTCGAGAAGGAGAGTGATGATGAAGTCAAGCTATTGACGGTGTACAGAATTTGCGCACCCAAGAAGGGAGCCGAGAGATGCCCATTGAAATTTTCCGATATCATCTTAACTGTTGACGACAAGCTTGTCACGAGTATGAGAGACTTGGAGCCTATGTACTCTCGCAAGGAGTTAACATTCAAGATTGTGCGTGAGATGGAGGTGATCGATTTGGTGGTACCCACTGTCGACACTTCGAACATTGATACAGACCGGGTATTATTCTGGTGTGGTGCTTTGCTTCAAGAACCTCACCAGTCTGTCCGTCAACTCATGGAGAAGATTCCTTCTCAGGTTTATGTTGCACGCAAGAGTGCTGGTGGCCCAATGACCCAATACGGTATCTCAAATAACGTTTTCATCACGCATGTTAACGACCAAGAGACTCCGGACTTGGAATCCTTTGCTGCTGTCACCAATACTATTGATGACAATACATATGTCAAGTTGGGACTCGTTTCATACGACCACGTTCCCGGCGCGGTTTCTATCAAGACAAACTACCACTACTTTCCTACACAAGAATTGAAAAAAGCTGCTGACGGATCGTGGAACGAAGTTGAGCATAAGAAGGACTAGATTTGGGAGTATATAGCAGGAAAATTAGAGTGATCTATACACGGCTGATGAATATTTGTGAAAGTCATCAAAATCGAAAATGATCATAGCCAAAGCAAAAGCATCAAACGATAGTTTAGATGAATATTACATGGCCATATGTCCAATAAGTATAATCTCTCTTAAATCCGTATAATGCTCTATGTACAAGTATGTATAGCCTTTTATCTTGGGCCTAGCATTCCAAGTATCTCTTCAACTTTTTCAAATGACCACCCTTATCTGAAACAGCAACAAAAGAATCTAAATGACGAAGGGTGTTGGAACTGAAACCTCCATTTCCATGGTTTCTTCCCGCTTGCTTTCTCTTGTAACCAGTACCGGTTTTGATGAATCTTTTGGCAGCGGCCTTGTGTGTCTTCATTTTAGTTCTTGTTTGAATCAAGGTATTGAGGACTGGCCTCTGGCCAAACACCAACTTAGTAGCAGACTGGAAGATGGAGTTCATTAAGGCTAGAACGGTATGTATCGTGTGGAAAAATTATTTGGAAGTTAGTGCGCGCGGCACGACCTGTAGATGTGGGTCGGGTGCAAATCTTAGGCATTTCCTGTTTTCTATTTTTTAGTGTCATTTAACTCACCACTTACAATTAAATATACTGTATCTTTTATTTTAGTCTTTCGCTTGAAGAAATGAACTCTTGTTCGTATTTCATGAATGGAGTATACGTGGGTATCATAAAGGTTGACGGAGATATTACGCGACACCAGCAAATACTAGCATCTTCACTTTCCTCTTCGACAGTAAAAATTAGTTTCAGATATTCTCGGCAAAGTAACGCGGTTCGTCAAAAACGTGATAGTGGTGGCCTCTCACGCCGTCACCTTTAAGTATCAGCGGCATTCTATACTGAGGCTCAACCTCGCTCTCATCGACGTAATGGTTTCCATAAAGGAATTCATCGGGATATCCCTTTTGTTCTTCGGTGAGAAGCTTGAACTTGGCCACTTGAAGCTCTGTATCAGTGATAGTAGAACGAGAGATACGAGCGTAAGCCACCTTCTTGAGATCACGGAACAAAATGTACTCACACCACCGGTCCCAATCGGTACTGTCAATGTCGTACATACGAGAATGCTCACTCACATAAGTGTTGTAGTTTCCTTCGAGTGGTTTGGTCACCAAGTAGCTGAGAAGCACAAGTGGTCTAGAAGAGTTGGCCATGATGTCGGCCACACCCAAACTTTGCAATCTGCGGTCCTCCACATCCTCCTCTTGTCCAGAGTGGAAAACAACAACATCAACCAACTCTCCATAAATGTCTAATGTCGCATGGATCGCAGGTGCCAATTCACCAACGGGGGATGGAAGCAAATGGTGAGTGGAAGCCACAATTGGGAACTTGGACAAGAGAGCTGCGCCCCATGTGTGTTTGTTTGGACCGGGTCCGTAATCAACGTACATACCCAAGTCATCTGCAATTGTCTGGGTGAAGTCTCTGTTGCCACCGATAAGCCTTTCGGTGTCGGATTCCAACAACCCAATTATGTCCACTTCGGCATCTTTAATTAGATCTCTCATTCTGGTTTCACTTGACCACATGTCATTGTCCAAACCAAAATGCACACACCAGATACCTGCAGTGAAAGACTGGGACGACTCGTTGAATGGCTTGAAAGGCGCGGTTGGTGTTCTGTGGATAAACACTGCTACTGACAACGCTGCCAACACCGTCAAAACTTTGGTAGCCAGCAGTAAAATCCTGCCGCCTCTTACTTCGATTCTGTAGATTTTAGAAGCATTGGAGCGTAAGATGTAGTTCGCATGACTGAACAAAATGAGGAAAACTCCCGTGCCCAAGACAATATCGGATCTCTCTCTCAACAACGGACCGTATGGGACAAAGGCGTAAGCCACAGTCCAGACACTGGCCAAGGAGATGAAGATGTTGATGAAATACGCAAGAGAAAACAACAACGCTGGGTTGTAGCCCGCGACGGATTGCCCAATAAGTGGAGCCAAAGCCACAAGATAGAAGGTGAACACCAAGGAACCTGCAAATCCAACCCACGCATCAGCGAGATAAAAAGTACAGGCACCAGCAGCGCCAACAAAAAAGAAGGATGGTCTCCATAGCACATTAGGATGGATCTTGATTGACGCTAAGACACCTAGTGCAAACGCGGCAAAATGAGGTAAAGCGCCTGTTAAGGGAGTAGGGCCACGCACAGGATAACCTTCCCAAAGCCAGTAGATCATGGTGGATGAGTCACCGAGAAAAGATTGAATGCAGAAGAGATAACCCCCAAGGCCGAATGACGCAAGGAGAAGAGATCCGCCCTTCCATTCAATGGAATCAGAAATCGATTGTGACTTGCGAGTGAATAAAGCAGCAGCAATACCAACGAACAAAGCGTACTCGTTGTAGCCTCCGTTTTCTTTGTGCATAATTGGCCAAGCGGGATTGTTGGAGTGGCACATGAACTTGAACACAGAGGTGGCCAACAATCCGAGCAATAACGAGATCCATAAGGAGGTACGCTTCTTGGCATGATTCTGCAAAGTCCCGAGTTCAGAAGCAAGGCCAATGATCGAAAATGCGGTACCTGCGGTGATACTGAAAAGTCTTTCGGTGGGGTCCTGGAACTTATAGGCACCGATTCCAAACAAGACAGTAAGCGTTCTGGCGACAAAAGGGAAACGTTGGAAAAGGTATGAAAAGGGAGGAACTGCAGTGACGAGGGGGGCAACAAAAGTCGTTCCAATTACAGCTTCATGCCCGGAAATTCCCATGTTCCACAATGGGAAGTACCACACGCAGACCAAGAGCGAAGTGATGGTAGTCCAGAACATGAAGGAGTTTATAGTGTTGACGACAAATTCAAAAAAGGTAAAGTCATCATCCTCCTCTGTATGCTTCTTTGCGCTCACCTTTTCAACGATTTTGAGGGGCGCTTGAGCCTTCTGCACAAGCTCTATCTTCGAGCCGGAAAGCTGGATCTCAATGGAACGGAAATCAATCACAGACCATGCATCGAAACCAACATCAAGAAGGATAAGCGACCACTCGAAATAGGCATAGTAGGAATATGCACCTGCAACCACGTGCACTTTGTGCTGGATGAAGAAGTACACCAAGGGAATGAGAGTCAAAAAGAACGAGCTAGCAGTGAGAGCACGACCTTTCTTCTCCATGGAGCCCTTCGCAGACAACACGGTCACCGCAATCGTCCATGGAATAGTTAAGACAATATAGCCAATCATGAGAATGTCATGCCAGTCATGGTCGTCAGTTGAGGTGATATAGACCCAGCCACCACAGGAGAATGTTCTGGCAATTCCAGTAGCAAGAAGAATGTACGATCCCACCGACAGCTGGTGGTGGCAGATGATGAAATTGAAAAACACCAAGAGGAACCGAGGTCCAGAAGTTAAAGCAATGAGAATCTGAAACAAGGCCCGCTCAGGATAGCGGTCGCCAATTGCAGCAGACACGCTAGGAAACCACTCGTCAGGATATCCGTAAGACGAGTTTTGCACGATTTTGTGGTAGTGGAGCCAGCATCCAACCACCAAAGCCACCAAAAAGGCGGAATAGGCACATAATGTATGAGCAACGGCAATCCACGACGCATTGAGCGTACAAATGGGATTTTTGGTAGAAATATCTATGCTTTTTCCATCGTTGGGCGATGTTTCAGCCTTCGAATCAGGCTCGGTGGGCATCTTGCTCCTTGATAGTGCAAAAGGGTAAGTTACACAGGCTGCGGTGCTACATTATGTTTACTACGTACATGGTGTACGGATGTGAACAATGCCTCTGAACCTGATGTCCCAAAGGCACCTCCTTGGGGCATTGATCCAATAAAGAAAAGCATACGAAGGAATTTTACTGAACCTAAGCCTCAAGGAAAATGGTGGAAGGTATTATTTCAAGCATCATTCGCCTCAAGTTGTCTAACCACTTATATCAGCATGAGCTAACGTCCAACAAGAAAGACCAAATCAGTAAATATAAAAGAATTTCCAACACAGTCGCCTTTCGTCTTTTCCCCCAAGTAAGTTTTTTTTTCTCCCCTCTGATTAGCCTTTGGGTATCGTCTCTGGTGGGATCTCCAAGAAAGGTCGTGTGCGCGCCAAACCAATGCACCAGTAAAAATTCACCTTTTCGTAAAGCGTTTAGCCCAGCACATAATCATATATTCACAATGGGTACGTTCCACCGTTCGATGAGCCTGGTGTATGTTCCAAGACTGATTACTAACGCATTTCAGCCACTTACCAAGACCACAAGAGAAACGAGTTGGTGTCCTTCGATGACATCAACTACGAGAACTTTGACCAAGTGCAACAGGCGAGAAAGTCTATGATGAGAGAACAGTGGATCAGAAACGAGGAGTTGAGAATTACCCATGATGCCTTGAGAAAGTGTAAGCAATACCACGGCGCCGATGCCCAGAAAAACTGCAGACCTTTGATATTGAAGTACATGAAGATGATTGAATCCTACCCATTGCAAGGTTACTTGGGATACCAGAAGAACGACCCTTCGCAATAAAGTGTACATTAGACTTTTGTCCGGTCACCAACATGTTCGAATGACCGTTTAGCATAGCTGTATAGGCAACATATTATTTATGGAATATGACTGTAGATAATAGTGCTCCAAGATACCGTGCAAGAACGTTTCGTTTGGAGTTGTTGTTAGGGAAGTTTGTATTGGAGCTTAAAAACGAGATCTTTGTTGCTTTACTTCAATTTGGAGTGATCCATTATTTTTGTGCTGAAGACTATTTTTGTTTAGCTCTGCTTCGTTACGGATATACAGTAAATTGCAAAAGTGTATTTCTGCGCACGGGACAAAAAAGTCGAATTAACCTTCCCCTTACCAAAGGTATAAATCATATTCAACGAAGGCTACACTGGGGAAACAAATACCAGTGAAATTATGCTCCGGTATGCATGGAAATACATTCTTACGAATTCACGGAAATGAGATAATGGGAATACATTTACTCAGTAAGCAAACAGAGCCTGGGAAAAAAAAAACCTACGAAAAATACACGAAAAATCCCTAGAACATGAATTAGAAAACACTACACACAGAGAACAGAAAGAATTACGGATCTTTATCATCAAATCGCCGAATTTGAAAATGTAAACTTCCCGTTGAACCCCGGCCACCTACACCAAAGTCCAATCTACCGCGTACCCTGTTGCCTGCATAAGACAAGTCCACCTCGGAGTGATAACCAACTACTATAAACAAACCGTGCAAGAAAAGAAAAAACACTCGCATCCGATCGAAATGCACCAAAACCAACTTTCGAACCCAAAGCCAAGCCATTGTCCCGAGTAAGCAATCCCACCTGCCAAACCCCCTACCGGCCCACTTCTCGGACGAGGATTGCACGTGATCACGGGCCATGGCCAATCAAATGCGACTCTCGGGTTCGGCGCGGGACGACCAAAGCTCAAAAAAAGTTGAAAATCTACATACGAAACTTCCACCACCACCAACACACTTACACTATGTTCCGTTTAGGTGCTTCTCAGGTCGCCCGCGCTGGCACTAGGTATGTTTTCTCATCCATTGAACCGCATTTGCTGTTCATTTCCGTCCCGAACACTGCTAACGCCACCAGAAACTATGCCACTTTGAGAGAAATTGAAATGCGTCTTAAGTCCATTAAGAACATTGAAAAGATCACCAACACCATGAAGATTGTTGCTTCCACCAGATTGAACAAGGCCCAAAGAGCCATGCAAGCTTCTAGAGTTTTCAACGAGTCCGACGCGGAGTTCTACAAGAACGCTGAGCCAGAGAAGAACGCCGAGGCCAAGACCTTGTTGATTGTTGTTTCTTCTGACAAGGGTTTGTGTGGCTCTATCCACACCCAAGTTTCCAAGGCTGCCAGAAAGAGAATTGAGGAATTGAACGGCAATGTCGACGTTGTTGCCATTGGTGACAAGGTCAAGGCTCAATTGAGCAGAACCCACGGTGACCAATTGAAGTTGGCCTTCTCCGGCGTTGGTAAGGCCGAGCCAACTTTCTTCGAGGCTGCTTTGATTGCCGACGAGATCTCCACTTTGGGCAAGTACGAAAACACCGAGATCTTGTACAACAAGTTCGTCTCCGGTGTCTCTTTCGAGCCATCTGAATTCTCTGTCTTTGCCAGCGAGGCCATTGAGAAGGCTCCTGGTTTGAGCAAGTACGAGTTGGAGTCCGAGGACACCTCCGAGACCTTGGCCGAGTTCTCTTTGGCCAACTCTCTTTTGAGCGCCCAGGCCGAGGGTTACGCTTCCGAGGTTTCCGCCAGAAGAAACGCTATGGACAATGCTTCCAAGAACGCTGGTGACATGATCAACTCTTACTCTATCTTGTACAACAGAACCAGACAAGCCGTCATTACCAACGAGTTGGTCGACATCATTACTGGTGCCTCCTCTTTGGACTAAGCTTGCTGAGAGTCTAGTTTGTCATATATTCGCCAACAACTTCTCATGAATCCCGAAGATCAAGTATTTTCGGTTTCCAAAATGAAAATCAATACACGCTGATGCACGAACTTGAATGTAGCACGAAAGGGGTATGAATGCATTGTGATGGTCACTGTGCCATCGGAATAGTCTATTTAATCTGCCTTCACCTCTCCATAAATGTAACGAACGAAAACCAGAGCCGTTAAAACGCCAACAGCACCGCATGCGGTACCAACGGTGCATGACACAAGGGCCATGTACACAAAGTAAATCAACACACTAACAAAATCACTCATGTGCAAGTAAAACACAAAATAGTAGATGGAGTAACCGAAAATATACCAGCCAATACTAGAACTGATCCGAAAACACAACCATTGCCAATTAGGGTTATTGTATGTCGCCAATGAGATATATGTGCCAACAATAGCAGTCTCACCCACTACCACTGCTAGCAAGAACATCGTACAGAGAAGAAAACCATACATGTAGTAGAAAGTTGTCTTCTCAAGCCACACCGAGTTGAAAATAAAGAGAAGATCCACATAGATAACTCCAAACGGAATCAATCCGAACACAGCCACAGCCACCAATGGATTCATCACGAGCGAAGAAGCTCCCCTTGGCTTGACTCCAGTGTTCTTATCAGGGATGTGTGTCTTGACAAAGAATGATTTGGGCCCAAACTGAAGCTTATTACCGAGGATACCGCCAAAAATACCGAGCGGGATTTCGACAATCGCAAATAAGAGAATGAGCACCACAATGGTGCCGAATGGCAATGCGTTCGAAGACTCTTTAGCCCAAACAAAAAGATTTAGGAAAAGCACCACCGATAAAATTGTCAACGGCAATAATGCAGAAAAGAGAGATGATAAAACCAACACTTGACGACGGTTATACTCCATATTGGGGTGAACATTCGACAAGAGCTTGTGGGTGAAAATACCCGCGTATGCAGACACAAAACCAGACGCCAATAGCAAAACCACAGAGCAAGTGAAAAAGGCCCCTTGGTGGCTATTGAAAAAAGCGTTTGCAGACGAGCCGTGACCGAAGGTGAGATTGGAGTTAAGCACGAAAATAACCATCACGCCCAAACAGGCAACAAATGATTGCAAGCCGTAGGCAGTCAATGAACTCAAAGCGAGAGTCGCAGGAGGCGGCCTCATCACATCATTCACCAATCTTTTCCACGAACCAGAAGAGTTTGATCCTCCCAGTGAAATGGGAATTGTGGGCCCGGACTGCAAGTCTGATTTCAAAAGCTTGAAAACCACCACCGCAGCAATTAACGAGACGAGACACACAAGCACCAACAGATTGACGAACGAGAACCAATGAATCGTTTTGCTTGCAAGACTATGGTCGTTCTCATAGTACATGTACCACCTGTTAGAATGGGAGATGAAGTTGTCTTCACGCCAGTATACCGAGTATGTGTAAGGAATCAAGGTTTTTTCAGTGCTTTCGTCCATCTTTTCCTTGGAGGAAAGAAGACGGAAGTTCTTATAGTTTTTGGTCGCTCCAGGACAGTGTGTGTCACTGACACTCTTTGGGTAAACCTCAAAACCCACAATAGTGTAGCTACCATCGGCTTCGGTGTGATAGCGCACCACAAGCATCATGTGGTTGTATAGATAGGAAACATCGTCCTTAACAAAACCCAACGGAAATCCGGCAGCATAATACTTCGAGATACGATTCTCACTAGTAAATGTCGTGGCACCGGGCAAGCCATCAAGATGCCAATATGCCACATAACC
This sequence comes from Clavispora phyllophila, assembly GCA_030674715.1. NCBI lineage: Eukaryota > Fungi > Ascomycota > Pichiomycetes > Serinales > Metschnikowiaceae > Clavispora > Clavispora phyllophila. Next base: position 69,213 of record JAKUAN010000036.1, read on the forward strand.
ATCTCTGATCAAAGTGTCTGCACGAGAGATTCCACCGTGTGTAGTTCTGATGTCACAGAGACGAGCGCATGGTTTATCTATTTTGAACTCGAGCTCATAGTTCGATTCCCAGAATCGGTCACCACGGAGGATTTCTCCCAACAGCATGGATTTTGCTTTTTTTGACTTGTCATGGCATACAAATGGTAGATCATGGTAATGGAACGGCAACTGGGTGTGGTCGCTCTCGACTTTGTTGAATAGAAGTTCAACCTTGTCTCCTTTCTTGTAGGTGTTGGGAGCAAATAGCTCTAGGGCCCCAGTGAGTGACAATAAATAGCAAAGATATATTGTGGCAAGCATTGGTCCTTTTTCCGAGCGGACTTAAGGGGTAATGAACGAGTGGATGGAAACGAGATCAAATGCCTATTAGGAGCTAAACCGGTGCCAAAGAAAATAAATAAGCCAAGGTGCAGGAGAGAAAGACTGTTGACACTGTTGAATGCAGGTAAACAGCAGCCGCACAAGATGGTGGACAAATATAACACATTACTAGTCCTTTTTCAACATTTCCATTGCCTCGCGAATTAAGTAGTTACCTTTGGGATCAAGATTCAAAGCGATGGTAAACTCTCTGATAGCCAGAAAACGGTCGTTTTGAATGTTGTAGAGTTGACCTAGGAGGAAGTGCACCGAAGCTTCGTTGGGTGCGAGATCCTTCACAATCTCAAACTGCTTGAGAGCTTGAGGAAATTGCTGCATGGAGAAAAGAAGCTGGGCTTTCTTGAAAACAGGCAAAGCACTTAATGGTTGGAGGCGGTTAGCGAGCTCGTATTGGCGTAGCGCGAGGGTTTTTTTCCCCAATTTCTCCAACACCATACCGACGCAGCAAATGAGAATGATATTGATCGGGTTGATGGCCACTGCATTTCGGAAATGGTAGTCTGCTTTGTGGTACTCTCCCAAGTTGATGTAAACCATCCCAATGCCATAGAACGCGTTGTAGTGGCGTGGGTCAAGAAGAAGAGACACACGGAAGCAGTCCAATGCTCTCTCATAGTTATCTGCGCCAAAGTATTCGTGGCCCTTGAGGGTATGGGCGTAGGTGAAGGACGAGTCAAGTGCAATGGACTTGTTGAAACATTTGATCGATTCGTCTGGCTCTCGGTTGAGCGAGAACAAGTTCCCCATAACGCACCAGGTGATGGCCAGGTGGGCATCGATATCATGGAGTTCGTTGGCCAAAAACGCTAGCTCAACCTTCTTGTGAAGATGCCAGAGCAATGTGGAAAAGTACTCCATATCCTCGAGGCGTGTACGGTCGAGCTGGCGCAACCGCACGAAAAACTTCTCCGACTGCTTGTAGTTGACGATTTCATAGTGCAACCGTCCGAGCTTGGAAAGTACCCAGGGCGTATCACGCTCGTTGTCAGGAAGCGACTCGAGAAGCCGGATGGCCTTGTAGCAGTCGTACTTGCTGAAACATTTGAACAGCTTGGCAAAAATCGTGTAGAGTCTGCGCAAAAACGCATCTGCCGCCTCCACTTCTCTCGCCACACTCAAGCGCGGCTCCACGTACGGCCGCTCGGACGAAATGGTTCTTTTGAGGCCCCGGGGGTTGTCGGGGTGCGCCAAGTCCGGCTTGCGGGCGTAAGAGAACAGTCGGGAGCCTGAGCGCGGCCCGAGCTGCGGACGCAGTGGGTCTAGTTCCGCACGGCGGGTTGGGGCGTCTGGAGCACGAGGGGTCGACACTTCGGGCGCATGATGCTGCCGCGGCGTGGTAGAGAACGGGTTGGGCACTGCTGGGAAGTCGTCTTTCGGAAAGTCGTCCAACGACAGCAACACCGGAGCACCTTGAGAAACCAGACCCGATTGGGGAGCAGCCACTGCTGATGCGGGCTGGGAGGGTTGCTGGGCATATAATGTTTTGACTGCCACCTTGACTCCCATTTTGCAAAGCTCCTGAAACGCCTCAAAGTCAAACGCATTGTAGTGGAGCGCCTGCTGGAAGTTAAGCGCACTGTTCTTAAGATCACCCTGGGCCTTGTATAGGTCGCCCAAGAGGTGGTAAATGGCCGAAGCGTCGGGATAAATCCGCCGAGTGGCCTCGTAGTGATGGCGCTGCAGCGGCAGCAGAAAGAAAAATGGATCCACCAGTGAGTTATCGTCAAACACGTCGGCATCTCTTTCCTTGGGAGACAGGACACTGTCCTTGTACAAATGGGCCACATTGACCAAGCGAAACACACCTTCCTTGAATCGCTTCAACTGCAAGCACAGACGGGCAAAAAGATAGGCGCATCCCAAGTGTTCTTCGTGGTCCTCTTCCTGGATGGTCCTATTGTACACCGCCTTATACTTGCCCTGGCGATAGAGAGTGAGCGCATATAAGTAAATGCTATCAGCATTTTCTGGAAAAGAAGCAAGAAGCCGCTCGCACGCAAACTCTGCGTTCTTGAAGTTGAAGTTGTCTAGCGAGTGGATCACTATGGATCGGAGCTGCTGGGTCACATATGTAGGGTCCAGGTCCATATTGGAAAAATTTTCGCGGTCAATTCACTGGTTCTAAGAGCGGGCCAATTTCGCTGCCAGAAAACGTTTTATAATGGAATGCTTCTAGCACACAGATTGAGCGGTAGTACAAGAGCACGATTGTGGTCCTATATCTGTGCTACTAGACTCCATAACCTGATCCTGCAGGTAAGATAGTGGGGCGCGTTGCATCCTTCAGTTTAGTTTCCACTTCGGGTTGGTACATAGTATATATTATTACACGTTTAACAAACATTAATCCTAAAGCCCAAACCTGTCCGAGGTATTAAAAAGACAGACAATCATCCACATAATGGAACATCGGCAGAATTCTCTTCTCTCGATATTCGCAATTTTTTTTTTCTTTTTTTCTTTTCTTACTTCTTGTCGCTCGCGGAAGTAGGCGTTCTCACTCCAACAGACTTCTTGTGGCCGCTCACAACACGGCCGTTGCTGTTGGCAAAAATCTGCTTCTGGCTCAGGTTAGAGTCCACGTCAAACGATTCTTCTTCCGCCAACGTAGGGGGCTTGTTTTCATAGTCACCAAAATAGTCCTTTCTGGAATGTGGAGTGGTTTGCTTGGGAGACAACACTCCTGACGCTAAAAGGTAGGGCGAGGCAAAGCCACCTGAGTTGGAGGAGATTTGTGGTGTGCTAGGCGAACGGTAGTACTTCATCAGAGTGTCAACACTGAGTCTTGGCTGGGTTGCGCCGGGTGTGGAAGACGAAATTGTAGTTTCATCGATTGATCCAACAATGGGAGATGCTTCTTCCGAGGTCGCACTGTCATTGAGCAAAGTGGTGGAGCCAGTAAAGTCTCCAGCAAAGTCTCCATCACGGTAGAAGCCACGAGCACGCAACTCCTCGTCCTTCAATTTTGTTTCTTCACGAGCCTTCGCCAAAAGCTCTTGGGCCTTAGCCAAGGAAACGGTTGGAGTGCTGCAACTGCTAACAGGTGGAACCGAGTCATCAATGTCGATCGTAGCAGTCATTAATGCCTTCAACCAGTTTCTCATTTCATCGGCTGTCTCCACAACGAAATAGTGCGTTTTTGGTTGAGTGAAAGTCAAACCCTTCTTGAATCCAGGCGCAGGTGGAATAAGCTTGAAACAGTATCTACCGTAACCAGTCAGAGCAGCATAAAGAGCAATATACTTGTCATTGGTTGCCGTCGTCTCACTTTCAGAGCTGATGGGTACCACCTTGTGAGCAGTGATATCGATTAGTCCCTTCTCACGCTTATCACGCAACGAAGTGAAGTAAGACAACCGAGTACCATGTAAGGTAAAGTACCGCGATCTCCAACCAATAGTGTTGCCTGACTTCTTAGCCATCCAACCGCTATGGTTTGCGGTTTTTATAGCGTCATCGGGGTTGATTTCACGGATACCTTCTTGGAACGCAGAAGTTTTCAGCTTCTTCAGTCCAGTAAAGTTTCTGAAGTTTTGGGTCGACACAGAACGCAAAGTCTTCAACCTGCCCACATCCTTCTTTTCCGGTTTGGTTTCCCTGACTTTCTTAGGTGAAAGGCCAACTTCATCAATATCCACCGTATCGTGTGGCGAATAATGAGAATCCCGGAGGGGCGAAGAGGGGTAGGGATCTTTATTCTGTGGAGGCGACTTGTACAAGTTGTGGCTCTTGAGCTTTTCCTTCTCGTCGTCATTTGTACCGGATAGGAACAGAAAAACAGACGAGTGTCTCTTGTGGGACACATTGGACCCACGTCTGTGATGGGACGCATTTGAGCCTTGTCTTTGATGAGAAATACCTGGACCATCATAAATGGAAGAGGCAGGGCGCAGAGCCCCAGGATAAGATCCCAATGCAGCAGTAGACGCGCTTGTCCTCGTCATGTAGAAGCTCAGGTTTCCATGATTGTTCGACAAAGGCGTCAGGGGACTGCCACCAAACTTGAAATTGCGATTCATAGGACTGGTTGCGGGAGGCTCTGGAGCTTTTCTTGGAGACAAGAAAGAGGAGTTGGAGGGGCTTTCCACTCTGGCCTTTGGAGTGCCGTAGCTCAAGATGTTCTCCATTGATTGGGATCTGGTTCTGTGGTGGGTGAAGGACTTTTTGGATGCTACGGAAGCATTGCGAGCAAGCGGCTGGTGGATTTGGTCGTCGCGCGAGCTTGGAAGGTTCACCGAAGGAAGAAGCTGCGTGGGCTCGGGCGAATTGTCCTCATCGGAGTTATTGAAAGGAAGAGGCGCGTGCAGAAGGTAAACGGAGTTTCTGTTTTTCTCTGAGCTGTCAGCGCGAATAGAGCCCAGTCTCTTGGAGTGGGCCAGAGAGGACCTGGCGCGGTTTGCAATTTGCTTCAACTTTTCAATCTCCTTGTACACCTCAAAACGGGTGCCGAACGAAGCGATTTCCAACTCCTTCAAGTGGGCCAAGTCGAGTTCGAAAAGGATATCGCCGGTGATTTTGTGGCGAGCAAACTTGCCGGCAACTTCCATATCAAATCCCAAAACGATGGCAAAGTACGATGACACCTGCTTCGGGGTCCACTCTGACGCCTTGAGCGGATTAAGGTCCTGGGTGAAGGACAGCGCCGAGGGGTTTCTCAGGTGGCCCTTGGAAGGGTCGAGCGAAGACACTCGGAGCTCATTCAACGCCTTGTCAATCTCGTCCATGGCGGAGTTTACGTAATCCTTGTTGGCGTTGGCGGCGTTGTCGGAGGAGGAGACTTTGGCCGGGGCGGATTTGGGGCCCGCCGCAGGCTCGGCGGAGCCGTTGGACGCGGAGGCCGCTTTTTTGGAGCTCTTTGCAGCGGACGGCAATCGGCGCGATCGAGACCGCAAGAGCGTCGGGTCTGCATTCTCCGACTCCACGATGCGCGTGAAGGATTTGGGGAACAAGCCGACCTTGCTGTCGGAGATTTTGCGGCCCATGTACCAGCCGTCGTTGTACTCGGAGTCGTCGGCGAGAACCTCGATGCGGTCGCCCACTTTTAGGGTCAACTCGTCGCCGAGGCGGGCGTTGAACTGCTTGATGCACTCGTACACCGTTTCTGCGGATTTGGACATGGCAGTGGCAAGGAGAGCACTAGAACTTAGTCGGGGGTGGGGTAGCGCAGAACAAGGGGCGCTGCGAGCACGGGAGGGGCAGCAGCAGGCGGAAGGTGCAGTGGGAGGGGGATATAAACAGCACCAGACAAGGATAGGTGGTTGTGGATACGCCGTTTCACGGTGAAATGTATACGCGGGTGGATACCACGATGGGAGAGGTAAACAGTAGTGGCGGGGGCTTAGGTAAGCAGCGGGAGGGCCAAAACGGGCAGGGGAAAAGGCACCACGCGCAGAGAAAACAAAAGTGGAGGAGGAACGCGTACGCGGGAAGGAAAGACAGGGTGGTTGGTGCCGGGGAAGGAGTTCTGCTTTTGCGGTGACTAGTTGTGAGAACGAAAAAACGCCTTACAAACAGTCGCCTGCACACACCCTAGATGCCAGCAGCGTGGGTGGTACGCTCTAGATTCCCTGCAGCCAGCACAAATGCCCCATTGGGCCACCACTGGAGTGAGGTGACAAGAGCGTTTCATTGTTGGGGAGGAACAAGGAACGGTGGTTTTTGTTGCCGCTGCGCAGTTCCCGAGAATGTCCGCCGCTGCTGTTTCTGCCGCCTGCCGCTACTACAGACTGGGCTCTTTTTGGTTTACGCAGTCTACGTCAACGTCTATCTCGGGGAACGCACCCGTGCACCGCGCAGGACAAAGCTCCATCCCAGCGATACCAGCGGTGGCATTTTTCTCTGTAGCATACGCAAATCCGGATATGCCGCGGCTGCATGGCTCCGAATGCTACGCGTGGAGGTGTTTTGGGCTGACGAGGGGCGTCATCTACGGAGATGTGGTGCATCTGCAAACCGGGATAAGTGAAGAAGACTCTGCCGTGCGTATGTCGGAGATAATGTACGTCCAGGTAGTGCGTTTGGGCCGCTTTTGTAGCTCGGGTGGAAAACCCCATTTCTACGGGATGCGTATACACCTACACTCGTAATGTGCCCATTTGTGTTCGTGTATTTCTGTCCTTGGGATCATTCCCTACAAACGGTACGTGAACCACGGGCTCTTGTCGCCCAATTGTGCAAACTGCTCTTCGGAGTACTCGCTATATGCTCCGGTGGATAAATCTGACGCTTTACGCCGGTTGCAAACAGAATACCCCGCCACAAGCACCAAGATGAACCCTAGGCCCACAACCACAAACCCCAACACCAGTGCGTGTCCCAACTGGTACTGAGGCGAGTCCTGGGGTCGGTAGAAATTGGACGAGAACGTTCCCAGAAAGTTCCCAATGCCAATCTGGAACCCAATCCCCACCGCCCGCTTGTAGCTGCCCGAGAGATTGTTGGAAAACCAAATCACCGCTGTCGGCAAACTTGGATAGATTCCCAAAGCCGCAATGTAAAGCCCAGCATAAACGGCTCCTGGCAGACTCCTAGGGTCCATTGTCAAGGCAATGATAAATCCCACGGCCATGCAGCAGAAGTTCACCACTAAGTAGGGTGACCGGTATCCGGTTCGGTTAGACCAGAACGCTTGCCCAACACTAGCAATAGCTGCAACCCCATATATAGGAACCGACATGAGCTGGGCTCGGGTAGAGGTATAGCCCAACGTCTGGATAATGGTAGGAGTAAAGAGAGAGATAGCATAGAGCGGTACGCATGCGCCAAAGTACACCATGAGCATACACCAAGACTGCCAGTCGGCGAAAACTGCCCAAAAGTACTTGTTTTTGCGCTCTTGGTCCTCTCCCACTGGAGTCTCGACCGCTTTATTGCCTCTTGCTCGTTGCAAGTGTTCTACTTCATCATCATTTCCACAGTGTTTCACTCTGTAAGCCGCAAACCGGCGTTCGGCTTCTGTTAAGAAGTAGCACTTTGCTGGATACTGCGGAAACCACACAAACGCAAGCAGTGCTACCACAAGAGTGAGAAGACCTTCAAGAATAAAAATCCACCGCCATCCTTCGTAGTTCCCCACGCCGTCCATCTGGGAAATTGCTGCAGCTAAGAGTCCAGAAAACGCTCCAGCCATAGATGCGGCACTGAAGAACACAGCCTGACGCACAAGAACCTCGTTTTTCTTGTAGTACATAGACAAGATATACGATATTCCAGGATAGAGCGGGGCTTCAAAAATGCCCAAAAGGGCTCGTGTTGCCAAGAGCTGGTTGTAGTTTTGTACTGTTCCCATCAATGTCATGACAATAGCCCATATAACCATCGTGGCTGGAATGAAAATCCGGGGCAGCACATGGTGCAAGATCGCATTGCTTGGGATTTCCATCAGGGCGTAAAATATAAAAAAGATTGTCAAGCACAAGTTGTACTGGTTTCCGTGAAGATGCAAGTCCTCAGCGAGCCCTTCGATCTTGGCATTGCCAATGTTGCCTCTGTCTAAAAATGACAAGAGATAGAGCACAGTGAATAATGGCATTAGCTTGCAGTCGATTTTGTGGCGTAGGCGAGATTCGTCCACATCGGATAGCTCTTCAGAAGTATTGCTTGTAGTGGGCGTCAATTCGGTGTTGATTCCAAATGTCATGAGCGAAGATGGTAGTTGTGCGTTAGTTGAGCGCTTGAGTAGTTGAGGCGTTTTATAAAGAGAAATATTCCAGATCAAACCAAACAACTATTCTTCCTATGGTTTTGTAGCTGAAGCTGAAAATTTCTAGTTTATTGCACCCAAATTTACATTCATGGAGGGGATAAACCACAGATATAGCCAGCAGACTCATCTAGAATCAAGGGTACCTCATCCGTTCAGTCCCAGCATGACAATAACGGCTCTGCAGAAGACTCCAAATCATTAAAATCCCAATCCCATCACAAGGTGGCTGTGAATAAGTGCCCCCAACGGGAAGTTCTCATTAACCAATAAAGTTTGCATTCGCAATCGAGATTAGTGCGATTTTGCACCCTTTCGCTATCGCACTATAGGAGGCTCCGCTTCTCGCCTATTGTTCTATGCTTGCTCTCGGTTTCTTTTTGTAGATTCCTCCGGTGAGTATTCTCTCCGCCTAACAACGTATTGGTTGATATAACCCACTCCTTTGTCTCCAGCCTCACATGTTGTGGTGGAGTCTTATCGCTTCTCCCTGCACAGCGCAATCACATTCTATGTATAGAAGTCGCGCCGATCAGCCTCACGTTCTCCACAGTTTCCAGTGTCTTTACTACCACTAACTGCTTCGTTCTTCTTTCTTTTATTTTCTTCGCTTAGCGTGACTTCACTTAGATGTCTATATCTCTGTTTTCCTCTCCTCTCGAGTGTCAGCACAGCCACCTAATTGCTCTATTGCAGTCACCACGTTTCACGGTTACAATCCGCGCCAGTGTTCCTGTGCTTATGTTATCCTTCTAAACGACAATGGAACCGGAATAATAGTCGTGCCTCCACCCACTATCTCCGGCCGAAAATCCATCGGCGCCTTTTGCAACAGCCCCGCCGCTGGTTCTTGTTTGCCGCCAATGGTCGGGCGTGCTCCTTTTGTGGAGCGAAAATTCCCCCCCTCCACATTTCGCCTGCACAATCCGCCCCACCGCCGCCTGGATGCACCCGGCCCCACCTCCCGGTCGCGCCTCCTGCGTGCACTTAATTCCTGAGCTCACGCCTGCTCCAACACCCCATGTCCAACACAAACTCCAACGGGCGCCGGACGTCGGCGCGTGGCACCAGCCTGTCGTCACGTGCGCTTCTCGCACGCATGAACGAGTTGCTGGCCCGTGTGCTCATGCTGCTACCGCGGCGCAGTCTTGATGATATACAAACCTCCGCGTTACCGGTGCCTCTCCGCAACTTCCTGCTGATGATCCCAGACATTGATTTCGGCGTGCAATGGCGACTGCTGGCGGAGGAGGACGCAGCCACAGAGGAGGGCATGGACGGAAACGGCGATGGGACCACCAGCGAAACCGGTGGCGATGCAGAGGACAGCGCAGACTACATTCTGACCTTGCGCGAGACGGCCGGCTCGGCGCCAGCGCAACCTGCTGCGCACACCGGGTGGGGCGCGCTCCGGCCAGATGCGGGCGCGCTCCGGCGCCAGAACGCACTACGGCGGCGGCGGCGGTTTGGGGCGGAGCGCGCGCGCGAACTCCACGCAGAATTGCAGGCTGCGCGCTCCGCCATCAGGCACGCGCCTGAGTTCGCGGGGCCGCTGCCGCTCTTCTCCCACCACACGCACCCGCTGCCGGCACGCAGCGCCGAGCTGCGAATGGACCGGTTTCTCTCTCGCGCACGCGCCGGCCGCCTCTGGACTGATACCCACGGCGAGCCGATGGAGCGCGCGCCGCCCAGGCGCGCCGGGCGCGCCTCAGGCCACAAACCCAACTGTGAACCCAGCCCCGACCACAATTTGGAGCACAAGCCCGACCACAATCGTGACGAGGAAATGCACGCCCCGGACGACAAAAGAATGCCGTCGGCCAATCTGCACCGAAATGACCGCAATCTGGAGCCCACTGCTAGTTGCGATGAAAGCACTACGGGGAGCCCTACGCGCAACACAGACACTGGGTGCGATTCACAACGTGCTCCCGACCACAATTCAGCCTCCCAGCCTGCGCACCATAATGGCGAGGGTAACTCTCTAATACCTCCCAGCCAATTGCAAAAGCTGCCTGGCCCTACTTGTGATGGCTTTCAAGAGAATGTGCCAGCAGGGTCCGGTTCCAACCTCAAGCGCGTGCGTGATGGTCAGTACCGGCGGCGAAAGCGCGCGCGGGTCGACGGCGGAGGCGCAGGCGACGTGATCGACTTTAGCCGCCTCAGCGCCGCCGCGCGCGCCCGCATTTTGCGCGGCCTCGACTGCTCCTATATGCGCAGCGGTCTGGCGTTCACACTCGAGGCTGTACCGTCATACTTGCCATTCCCCAATCCGTTGCCAAAGCAGGCGAATGTGGACATGGTGTTTTCGCACGTGGGCGACACCCTTGATGGGTTTTTTTCGGCTGCAACTCTGTACCTCGCGGTGCCCTTTCTCCTGTATCTTTGCGGCGAGCACAGCATCGGGCTAGGCAAAAGGTGGGCCATGGTCAACGAGGTGGTTGAGGCTGCAGTGTTGCAGCATAGCGCCGGAACCACTGCGATGGCAAATGCGCTTTCGGCGGCAGTGCGAATTCTGTTTTCCGGCCATGTGGTGGACTTCCATGCGCACGACTTGCGGTTCTTGGAGGGCGCGGGTGAAGGCGCGCGGCGCGCGGACCTTGTGCGGTTGCAGTTGCAGCAGTGGCTCCAAATCCGCCCCATGCGCCACTTTGGCGAGCTCTTTTTCCTCAAGTATCTCGACCACGCCGAACACAACCTCCGCGACCCCAAGGCATCTGTTTCTGACCGCCAGCACGCGGTGGTGCTCGGACGCAACTTGAAGGAGCTGATGTACGACGTCACGCGCGGCTACGACTTTGTCGACCGAGCGCGCGTGCCGTTTGTCGCCGAGCGCGCGGTGCGCGCCGAGCAGCTTGCGACGGAGGGCCGGTTTAGGGGCGCGCGGCTGCCGTTCGCGCAAGAGTGGGATCGCCGCCTCTGCGACCGGCTTGTGGACTACGTGACGTGCACGGGGCCGTGCCTACTCAATGTGCAGTTGAATTACGTGCTATTTACAGTGCGGGTGGACGTGGGTGCAGCGTTGGATACGTTGTTCCACCGGTTCTTGCCCCTAGGCTCACTGGGTGCTCACCGCGAGGCGCTCAGGGCGGGGTATGCGCGGGTGAAAGCGGGCGACGGCCGGTGCGTTCTCGTGTGCGCACTCAACCGCAAGACAGGGCGGTTGGAGGTGCACAACACGCGCATGGCCCTCAACTTGTTCTACGCCCAGCGCAACTGGGCGCCCAACAGCTCCCCGGTATTTTTGTGGGAGCAGCCTCTCGACCCCTGGAGCAACGGTGACAACAATGGCGACAATGACGCCGATGCAACCAATAATGGAAGCGACAGTGATGACATTGACCACAGCGACCCCGTTGTCCCCGATGAGTACATGGAAGACAGTGACGACGATATCATGCCGTTCCGGCCGTATGAGCAGGCGTTCGCTTCGGCCACATTGCTCGAGCCTACCACTTTGGGCGGATGGCACAAGCGCGAAGTGCGCGATGGCTTTGGCTTCGTATGAGGGTGCGAGGGAAGGGGCATCTACCACACGCCCCATCCTTTGCGCCCCTCAATTCTATCCTGGCGACGCTTGGCAAAAAAGTCCTTGGAACACTCCCGATACGCATCGAAAAAGTCCTGGCACACGGACTTGTCCTTCTGGTTGCGCAACACGCAGTTGATGGATGCCTGCCGACTCTCCTCGCACGGATCGTAGTACTTGGACGCCTCTTTGTTTGCCCACCGGTACTTGTGGCGGTGGTTTTTTGGGTTGTCCGGGTAGAACTTGAAGTCTTCCACCTCACCCTCGGTGAAGTTGACTTGGCCGAGGTCCTTGACCACTTTGTCAGAAGCAATGGGCTCTGTGGGCTTTGTTTTTTCTATCGCCATTTTTGGTGCTTGGGGCTGGATGGTGTCTTGGTTTTCCTCGCCGGGCATATTGTGGTGGGGGTGTGACTTTTCATATTTCTACATCATTGGTGGTGTACATGTGCGCGCCGCGCACCTCACCTGTGGCCCACATCATTCTCGGTTTGTCGTACCCTATGGAACAGGAAAAAGGTTGTAAGGACAATTTGAGATGATTGAAACTAGCTTGTTGGAGAGATGGGGCTCTTTTGAATAGGCCTACTCTTGCTACGGACCTGAATACCTGGATATCTTTTATTGACGTAAGTATTTGTTCATTGGCATTTACCATCTGTTACCGCCGTGGTGGCCCTCGCGACCACCAAATCCGCCTGGACCACCGGGACCACCATATCCTCCTGGACCTCCTGGACCGCGGCCTTCGAAGCCCCCTGGACCGCCTGGACCACCAAATCCGCCTGGACCACCACGGCCTTCAAAGCCACCTGGACCGCCTGGACCACCAAATCCGCCTGGACCGCCTGGACCGCGGCCTTCGAAGCCGCCTGGACCGCCTGGACCGCGGCCTTCGAAGCCACCTGGACCGCCTGGACCGCGGCCTTCAAAGCCACCTGGACCGCCATGGCCTTGGAAGCCACCATGACCGCCGTGGTGGTTACCGCCAAATTGTTGACCGTCGTGTCTGTGTTCAAACTTGTCCTCAAGTTTGTTGGCGGCAACAGCACCGACCAAACCGCCGGCAATCTTACCAAAGGTGGAGTGATTACCGGAAATCTTGCCTCCACCGTAAGCACCGGCAGCACCACCGACAATGGTGGACATCAAGCCTCTTTCGCCATCTTGACCTTGGGCCTGACTTTCGAATTGCTGGCTTTGTTGGTATTGAACTTGTTGGTATTGACCTTGTTGGTTTTGACCTGGTTGGTTTTGGTTCTCGTTGTAAGATCTCTCGCCTTGAGGGCCAGAGGAGTAAAAATCGTTAGCAGACATGATATTTTGGTTGATGCGAAGGGGGAACACCAGCTTTATATGTTGGCCGAATCGGTGTGGTTAAGTTCTGCAGAATGCCCGAGAGAAGGACGGCGCATGCACGTTGCACCGCGTGCATGAGGGGCCACTTTCCAGATGTGGTATTAGGGGCACCTATGCGAGCGCTAGCTGAGGCCGGGCGTTATTGGCTCCATTGATTTTGCGTGTTTTCAGACTTGTCTATGTCGGGGGCTTTGTTAATGGTGCGGTTGCCGCTGTGGCTAGCAAGTACGCTCAGGAGAATGGACGTCTCACTGACTACACATACAAGGGCGACGACTATATGCCGTATTGTGGATATGCCTGCCACCGAAGCCTTAGCGGGCAGCGTGACTTTGGCAAACTCGAAAATTCATCTACGTATCGACAATTCGGGAGAGAGTGACGTAGTGCGACGCCAGACAGGCCTTGCGGCTGGGATCGCCACCATTGACGGAGATTACGTCGAGCTCATGTCCTGCAGACACTGCGCCAAGTCGCCCAGTTCCATTCGACGTCATTCGCCTCAGCCTCCACGCGCCTCCTCCTCCTCCCCTGCCTACACCTCCAAACATCATCTTCCATGGCCATTCCATTTGAATAGTACAATGCAATTGTGCGCCTTTTTCACGCGTGAAACGTAGCATTTGGCAAGTGCCGAAGGGAGGAGTTTTCGTATCTGACGTGGGTGACCCGGCTGTGAGCCGGCGCTGTTGTCACGTGCTACGGGGGGTTGGTGGTTCTGTATATAACCGTCGGTAGTCCGACGCCACCGTCAACGGAGAATGATGCCGGTGCAAGTGGTGTACCGATGTTCATGGTACCGATATTCGTGGTGTACGGGTGCGATCCCAGAAGCTCATCGTCAGTTGCGGTACGGGTGCATTCCCCCCACCACAGCCATGTCTTCGGAACCCGTCCAATACCTCGATAACAGTGAAGAAAAATGCCAGCGGTGCAAAGCCGAACCGGCGGTTCTAGTGGCGCGGAAAGAGCGCTTTTGTGGCGCGTGCTTTATCTTTTTCATGCGAGGTAAGCAGCGCAAACTGATGCTTCATGAAAGATATAAAGTCAAGTACGGTGCCGTGGCCGAACGACTTGGGGTTCAGCGTGTTTTGCTTCCGTTATCTTTTGGTGTTTCTTCGCTTGTTCTTCTTGATATGGTCGCGTCTTTGTTACAGGAGCAGACCCACGCCCACAAGGGCAAACAAGGATTTGAGTTGGTGGTGATGGTGATCGAGGAAACGGCCAGCGACGATACAAGGGCCAAACTCGAAAGTTTAGTGGCAAAATACGCTCCGGTGAAAATGACGTACAAGATCGTGGTGTTGGACGAGTATGCGACCGATCCGCTCATGCAAATGGCAGTGACGGAAACGTTTGCCGTTTTGGGTCTGCAAAAGGGCTTGTTGGCAGAATCCGGAAGCACCATCTCTTCCCTTCTCGCATCCGCAGCCAGCCGGTCTCTGCGGACGGACCTTCTCTCCACCGTCCACGCAGAACTCATTTTGCGCACGGCTATAGCGGAAAAGTGCCAGACAGTAGTCTATGGTCACAGCATGACCCGTTTGGCCAACGAGGTGATATCCTTGACAGTCAAAGGCCGCGGTCTGACGATCCATGAGGCAGTGGCTGACCGCACGATTGTGCGAGACGGAACCGAGGTGCATTATATTTTCCCGTTGCGGGACATTTTGCTAGCAGAGGTGAAGGCCGTGTTGGACCTTGGCGACATGGCCGAATACGTGGTTGTTCCGGAAAACCCATCGCGCATTGTTAAGAATATGACGGTGGAGGCGCTTGTGGGACAGTACTTTGACACCCTTGATGCTACTGGCTATGCTTCCACCGCTTCTACGGTGGTGAAAACTGGAGAGAAGTTGGGGGGCCCTAAAGACCCGGCCGTGGCCCAATGTCGCATTTGCGGTACTTCCATCCACCACAAGGCTCAGAAGTGGGTCAACACCATCACTGTGAGCGAAGGTGCCGCACTTACCACAGAAGAAGAAAAAGAATATGCAGCGCAGTATGCGGCGCTAGAGGCGGAGAACCTGAGCGGATCTCCCGTAGAGGCGTGTTACGGGTGTACTGTGACCTTGGCAGGAGCCGGGCCTGGTTTCACATGGCCGGTACGTGCATCGAAGGAGGATATTTTGGCGGAGTACTCCTTAGAGTGAATGGGATGGATGCTTGCATAGGCGGGGTGTTGTGTGTGCTCGCAGGGATAGAAAGACCATTTTATGAGCTGGTCGGAGATATGAGCACTTGAAGGGTTCGTTTGTGACAGATAGCTGGATCTGCTTGCGGTCCAGGGTTCCAGTTTGCTGTGATGGCCAATAAGTCGGTGATGTAACCCGAATTGCCACGCTCTACTAAACTAATGTTAAAAGCTAGCTAACTCGCCCTGTCGTTTTCCATGATGCAATGGCCCGGGAATTCTAGTAGCTACGGATGAGCAAACAGGTTATGTAATCAACTAATATGTCAGTCGGTGAATATGTATGTCGTAGACCACAATTGCTATTATTAATAGGAGAACAGTATATTCGTTCCTACAGAATACTTCAATTGCCCTTATTTACTTGGGGCGGCACGTTTAGCGTATGCTCCAGCCGCAACAGAGTAGACATCAGTGCGCATTCCATAATGCCACAATCATATACTACGTAACACAAGAGTAGACACAGTCGTCTGCGCCATTAGGAACCCCAGTTTTCTTTTCGAGCATCCGGATCCCACACTATCGCCTACCCATTGCCCGGTTATTCTCCTTACTTGACCTAACTTTTCCTCCACCAACCCCACCCACTCCAACAACACAGACTCCACCAGCCCACAGACTTCTCTAACCCACCGACTCCTCCAACTCCTCTACTCATGTTTTCGGCTTTTTCGGTCGGTTCATACCAACTCTGGCGCCCTCGCAGAAATACTCCTCGTGTTCACGAGGAAAATCAGCTGCATGCCCAGACACAATCGCTTCATCGCCATCTTCACCTGTCAGAGCAAGAGCACCACTTTGCGCCGCCGTTGGCAGCGTATTTGGCAGACCAATGCGGACCGGATGATGCGGCCACCGAATATAATGCTGCAGTGGAGCAGGCGCTTCTCTCTGGGGCGACTGACGTGGCTCTTCTACTGCCTACTACCCTGAGACGACTAGATGCGCTCCGGCGCATTCGTGCGACCGGCTACACCACTCTCGTGCCGATAGGCGTGGGGGCCACGATGGCAGAGATGGACCGCGAGGCCGAAGCAGATTTGCTGGAGGTTCAGGTGGAAAATCTGGAGGTCCCTCGGCCGCCGGGGGCAGAGGAAGACGAGGGAAACCATCACACTAGTGGGAACGACACAGGTGTTGAGGGAAATCGCACCCACCACTCAGAAATGCACGAAGGTAACTCCGTGTTGGACGCCAACGTCGGCAACATGGACGCAGACTTGGACGACGACGTGTTTGATGCGGACGCAGACACATTCCACTCCAGCGGTGGATCCACGCCGGACGGGTTCATGGCGGAGGATGTGGAGTACCAGGACGACCACAGCCTCGGGGTTGAGTCGGCGTACGAGCCGGTGACAGCTGAGCTGGAGCTTTCGTCTCGTTTCCAATCCACTGCACCTACTGCGGTTAGCACGGCACGGCGGTGCGATGACTCTGATGTGGACATGACGTTTGACTAGTGGATACTACTGGTGACTACTGCGCATAATTTGCGTGTTATGAGAAGCTAGCAGCTGCTGCATTCAGAGGGTAGCAGGTCTACCGAGGGTTGAAGCGCGATGGCAGATGTCTGATGAAGGTCTGGTGAGTTTTCGTTTGCTTTATACCCTCACCGGTCAACCACTATCGCGTATGGTGAAATCTTCAAATGTCGAAATGTACCCTTGCTTCCTGTGTTTTTTGCTTGAATCGCATGTTCCTCTGCCCAGTCAATTTGATCTCAGAATTGTGCAGCATTTACGTAAAGGTAGTCTCTATCAAGGTTACGACCTCACTCCTAATTGCAAATATGGAAAATCTGCCTCGGATGTCTGTCATTTAGCCCACCCTAGTTTGCCATGTCCTCCGGCTTACCTATCTACACTACTATAATGTACCATAATGCTATTACACTGAACAATGACATTACGCTGCTCAATGCTATTCCCTCTATCATGTTATTCACCTCTAACTTAAACCTTGCGACCTTTCATCGCATCCACCTTGCCCAGCTGTAAATGCAAAGCAGGTATCATCCACTTGCCGCACGAGCACCGCGAGCCACGCCAGCTGTATCCTCCAACTTTTGCCTCGCATTTGGGGCAAGCAAACTTCCCCTCGAGTTCTTGCTTACTCAACTCCGTACTCATCCACTCCAAAGGCTCGCCCATAAAATAATGGGAGCAGCTCGATGCCCCGTCCTCCAGCGACACTATGCGCCGCGAGTTAGGCACTCTGCGGATAAATTTGGATTGCTGCGAGTCTTTTTCCGGAGCCTCGTGCTCTTGGATATCAGCCAGTGTAGCCAATGTTTGGCGGCACTTCTTGCACCGGAGCTGCAATGACGTCAGAGCTGAAAGCACTGCCTTTGTTGTTTGGTAAATGTCAAGGTGTGGCAACAGACTTCCTGATGGATCCTGCTTCAAACTGTTGCTGACAAGAAACTTACGGTACTCGGGCGACGATTTGTCCACAGTGCATCCCATTTGCTTGTACACCTCGAGCTGTTCAGCAAATCCGGCGTTAGGTTGTGCATCTGGCACTTTTCTTGTCACCGCATGCAATGCGTGGGCATACGAGAGGTTGTACTTCTTCATCAAGTATGCCACAATTACCGAAACAGACCGGGACTTGCCCTGCGCACAGTGCACCAAGATCTCGCCATGGTGTTTCTTGTCGGAAGAATCCGTTCCAGGAGGAAAGAGTGCAGATTCCATAAACTCCATTGCCCGGGGCAATTCGTCTAGAAGATTGGATGTTTCTTCATCAGTAATGGCGATCTGAAGATGATTATAGTGAGAAGTGATGTGCGATGGCAAAGGGCCTGGAACGACAGAGAGAACGTGGGAAATTCCGTTCTCGGCCTTGAAGTCAACACAAGCGTTTACTGGTTCGATCGACAGAAGATATATTCCCCCGAGAATGCGTTCGGCCATTTTGAAGTTGGAGAAGAGATGAGGCAAATCGCACCAGTACCTCAATACCTCCGCACCTCAACAACTCGCGCATTAACGGTGTTATATGCACTTCGCTGTACAGAATTGCACTTTATGCACTGGATCAAATCGCGGCACGATGGACATTATAATAATCCGGAGGCGTAATACCTGTTCCGTGCGAGAAAAAGACCTTTGCTTTCTTTTTAAGTAGCTACAAGTTACCTTCATAGAATGCTTACTTTCATACTATTTAACCGTATATCCATCCGTATTAGTGAATTATGGGATTCCCCTCTTAAGATTGGAAATGTTCTCACGTGCAATAGAGAATGCAGAACGGCTGAAAATGTCGTCGATTTCTTCCAAGGTCTTCTCCTTAGTCTCTGGCATGAAGAGAATTTGGTAAGCCAAACCGAGGAAGGCGATACCACCGTAGAAACCCAAAGTCAAACCCGTATAGGTCATAGCAGCACTCATTTCGGTAAAGTTGTAAGTGACAACGAAACTCCATAAGTAAAGGAAGGCCGAACAAATAGTCATACCCAAGGATCTGGTCTTCAAGTCGAAGGACTCTGCTGGAATGACCCAAGTCAAGGTAGAGTAAGAACCGAAGAACAAGAAGTAGAGAATGATACCAGTCAAGTAGACACCTTCAGCGGTAACCAAGCTAGAATCGGTGTAGCGATAACCAACACCGACAAGGACCAAACCGACAAAGAAACCAATCATGTTGTAACCCCACACTCTTCTACCGAACTTATCCATCCATAAAATGGCTGGAATAGTACCGATAAGCAAAGAACCACCCCCGACAAGGGACATGAAGACGGAGTTTTTTTCGGAGAAACCAATAGCACCCATCAACGTGGACATATAGTACATGACAGCGTTGACACCTGTCAACTGACCCAAACTGACCATAATGACGGAGTAAGTAAGAGCTCTTCTGTTTCTTGGAATGGTGAACAAATCAACGGCACTCTTGAAAGCGGATTCTTGAGAACGTCTCTCTTTTTCTTGGTAGGCAGCTTGTCTCATTTCCAAAAATTCAAGCTTGGCAGAATCGTCCAGTATAT
The DNA here is from genome assembly GCA_030674715.1 of Clavispora phyllophila. NCBI lineage: Eukaryota > Fungi > Ascomycota > Pichiomycetes > Serinales > Metschnikowiaceae > Clavispora > Clavispora phyllophila. The sequence continues at coordinate 88,419 of JAKUAN010000036.1, forward strand.
CTCTCAATCTCTTCCAAACGTTGTAAGCCATACCGTATCTGCCCTTGTGGACCAACCAACGAGGAGATTCTGGTAAGAAAAACAAACCGGCAAACAAAGCAGTGGAGAAAACCAAAGAGGAACCAACCATAAATCTCCATCCACCTTTCACTTCGTAGAAGATAGCCGCAACTGCATAACCAAGAACTTCACCCAAGGCAATGTTCAATTGGTACAAGGACACGATACTACCTCTGACATTGGCAGGAACAGATTCGGAAATGTAGATACCCACACATCCACCTTCAATACCGACACCAACACCAAGGATAAATCTTCCAGCAAACATCATGTGATGGTTGTGCGAACCGGCGCACAATCCAGCTCCGATGGTGTACCAAATACAAGAAATAATCAAAGAAGCTTTTCTTCCCACACTTTCGTTTAACGGAGTCATAATAATGGAACCAGCCATAGCACCAAGTGGCATAAGAGAAGAAACCCAAGAGGCTTGTCCAGAAGTCAATTTCAAGTCTTTGTCCATTCCAATGGAGGCACCGGAAATGATAGACTGGTCCAAACCAGACAACAAACCAGCGGCAGCTGCAAAAAACCCTAGAAGGTAAACCATGTGCTGCTTGTTCTTGAAATGAAGCGCAACCTCCAACGACAAGAGTCTGTCGACAAAAGTGGGCTTTGTGTTCACTTCCTGGGCTTGCAATTCTAACTCAGCAAATTCCTTGTCAAAGTTGAAGTTCATTCCAAGTTCGCCCATTTCAAGCTTTTCATTTTGGTCATATCTGACATCTTCGTCAGTGGAAGGGCTCTTGCCAATATCTTCTAAGATACTCATTGTTCTTGACGATAGAGAAAACAAAAGACAATGGGAATATTGTTCGATATTTAAATGCTTCGAATTGGGGTAAATAGCGGGGTGCAGACTTGTGGCTGTATTATGGCGTATGACTGCTATTGGTGCTCTGTGGGGTGCAGCACGCAGACATCAGATGCACGACGCGGTTGCCGGTCACCAGGGTTTGTCTGTACGGATATTCTGCATATTGTGAAGGTGTATGTAAGTTCCCCAATTCTCCTGTGTGTTATATATCGGATATCCGGTACATATAAAAAAGATTTGTGCCGATCGGTCACCTCTGACCAATCGCCAGGGGAGAAGTCGCGCAAACCTGCATATCCAATCTTGAAAATCCGAAAATCCGGGCGGATAATTTTTTAGTACTTATGCATACCCTCGAATACCCAAAGGCCAACACTTTTACCTGCTGGCTTGCTCAATGTTAAAGCAAGATGGCTATAGGGAAATGGAGACTCGTTTTATTTTCCAAGCTTATAGTCTTTATTTGAAAAAGAGAGAGACAGCCCAAGCAAAGGAGATGATCCTTGCTATTATTATGTCTGATCTCGGATTAATGATCGGCACCCTTTTTCTAAATTTCCCCATGCTCCCCTCGAACGAGTATATACAAACCCCAAATCCATATGTCGGAATCGTTTGTGTTTGCGCTATCTTCCTCCGCAAGTACGAGGAGATTGCCTTTAGTTTGTCAAAGCTCAAGGCAGTATTAGCCACAATTGCTGGTGGAGTGTTTCAACCGTACGCATAACCATATCATTTGGAAAATTACAAATCTTCGTAAAAGCAAGCTGGGCAAATGATATTGACTCCTCTTCTACACTTTACATACGCTCATCATTAGAAAGATTTTCCTGGCTAGAGAAATACCCAATATCTGAATATTGAGGGTGATATAAAATCTTGAAAGGGGCATCTCCTCGTATGTGCATTTGCAGTGGCTTCTTCCTCGCGTGCATTAATTTTCGGATTAAAGGTCAAGGTTAAGCGGGTATCCTGCATTGCCCCACGATCAGCCTTGTTTTTCCAAGTAACACATTCAAGAGACGCCGGAGCATCGAAAATGCAACATGAAGAAAAATTTCACGATAACTTACAATTCCCTCCACATCTCTCGTGTTCTTCGGAGGCATTTAGGCTACGCATTGGAAGTTTTGGTAGTCAGGAAGAGGGGTATAGGAGTGCACCCGGAACGGAAAAACAAAAAAAGATGCAACAAATTGGGGATGATTTTGGTGCGAGTGCGTCTTGCGTTTGTTGCTTTTTCCGTAACATGCCTCAGTTTCGAGTTTATGCGGGGTGTGCTTTCCCCGGAAACTTCGCGTCGTATTCAGCACCTAAATGCGCCTTGAGTTGGGCAAATCTCATTCCGAACTGCGCCCCGCAGAAGGTGCATGTAAGAGGAGTGTCGCGTATCATTTTTTGGAGAACATCCTGTCTCCTCTCGAAGTGCATAGCCTCTGGCGGAGTATGGTTGTCGTCGTCCGACCAAAACGGATCGTTTTCTGATTCATCAGTTTCACTTTCTGCCCCATCTTCTTCTGATTTTGGTTCAAGGGAGTCAAAATCCACAAAGAATGGAGTGGTGAATGAATTGTAGTGTTTCTTGTTCTTCATGCGGGACAGGCAGAAGTCTTGAGTAATGACGTGTACGTGGAGATTGGCCATAGAGGGAATCGAGTGAACCCCGGCCCGGATAAACGTATTTCGAAACGAGGCTTTCTCCTTCTGGTTGTCTGGTAAGTAGCCGTCGTGAACCAACGATTCCACGATCATGGATTTTGCCTTGTCTACATATGGGTGCATCATCTTATACGCTGCTGGAACTAGTGTTGTGAACGCTTCTAATGGGTGGAGATGCGTCAAGCTCTGCAGACGAGGAAGGATTAGGTAATGGCGCAAAGCCTTGGGAAAGGCATCGCGAATGATCACTACGTTGTCGTCGTGATATAACACTAGTGGATCCGAAGGGTTGTCGATGTATTTCTGTAGTCCGAGTCTGAAACTCATGGAAGAATGCTGCGTAGGTTGGGCTTTCACCTTTGGATTCTGCTGTCTGCACGACTTCAACATTCGGGGTAGGCAGGAATCCCACCGAAACCCGTGTTTTCTCCCGGATGTGTACCCCAGACTCGCCACATGCAATATTTGAGGAGAACCACGCATGCATCAGATCTTGCGTGCTCCATGCATGTGGACTTCATTGTCCGGTAATCTCCCCAGAATAATCCCTACCCGAAACCTTCAGGTGGTACGAAAATGGCGGAACACGGCTTCGGACGGCTCAATACACGGATCGACTACAATTCCCCGTGGTAATTCGACATTTCTTGCAAGTATGTACACGACTAAACCTTTCTCTTTCTCGCCTGGGCCACTGGTGGAGTAGCGGTGGAAGTTGGGGCGGAGGCTTGCTTCTTGGGCTCTCCAGTGGACTTTCCTTCGGACTCTTCCGTCAACTCAGCATTCTCCTTGAGTTTGGCATGCTTCAATTCGTTGACAAACCACGTCACCGCTCCGTGCAACAACAAGGCAATCACGAGAAGGTTGATGAAGTGGATGGATCTGGTGAGGTAGATCAAGCAGAGAAGCGACAAATGAAGCAAGATGAATGATGCATGAGTTGCTTTCAAAAGGGCCGGTGTGGTACCTGGAGTGAAGATGGACTCCCAAAGCTCAACAAGAAACGCCATTTTTCAACTGTGGGTGTTATCTGGATGTGGAGAACGAAAGAAAATGGGGCAGCACATCCGTACACCAGAATATGCCCGGACTGTGGTGTGTGCACGTCAGCTACTGGGACTAATGGATAGTGGGATAAATGATACGATGGGTAGGACGAGAAGATTGGAAGGATGTAGGTTCGGCACGAAGGAAATCTGGATTACTGGAATGTGGGGCGTAGGCCAAGCACGAATCGAGTAGCAGAGAGTATGAGGCGTACGTCATCAGCTATAAGTCAGAGAGCGCAACGGAACACGCACAAGAGAGCACAAACCGAAACCACGCTAGAGCCGCTTAGTAGGAGCCACAAGTCTACACCCAAATATTTTATCCCATCTCTGTATTACTTCTCGCCATCTCCAATCTCTAACTCTACTTGCCATCTACTCTCTCGAAGAAACGCGTCACGTGATGGTCGTGCCCTGGCACACGCACCCGAAAGGCGTAAGCGCTCTCTCCAACATACTACGTCTTTTCACCCACGATGGTTCCACTAGAAGATCTGTTCATCTCCGATGAGGAGGTGGAGTACTGGTATGTTGCAGGCTAGACGGTCAATTGTGCGGAAAAAAATACTAACTTCAGCCCCTTATGTGTGGAAGAAATGGATATTTCTGACAAAAACTTTAAGCCCTGTCCCTGTGGCTATCAGATCTGCCAGTTTTGTTACAACAACATCCGGCAGAACCCCGAGTTGAACGGGCGGTGTCCCGGGTGTAGAAGACTCTACGACGATGAGAGCGTGGAGTACAAGACGCTCTCGAGCGAGGAGTACAAGACACAGCAGTTGAAGAAGGAAAAGCGCGAGCGGGAGAAGAAGCAGCGCGAGAAGGAGCGCAAGGAGCTGGAGATTGCGTCGAAGAAGCACTTGGCCGGTCTCCGTGTGGTGCAGAAGAACTTGGTGTACGTGACCGGTTTGAACCCGCCGTGCCCACCGGAGGATTTGCACGTGGTGTTGCGGTCGGACAAGTACTTTGGCCAGTACGGCAAGATCCTGAAGATCGTCATCAACCGCAAGACGCCGGCCGGCCACCCCGCGCCGGTGCTGAACCAGAGCATTGTGGTGTACGTGACCTTCACCCGCAAGGAAGACGCGTTGCGCTGCATCAACGAGTTGGACGGGCTGCTCTGCGACGGGCGCGTGTTGCGCGCAGCCCACGGCACCACCAAGTACTGTCTGCTGTACTTGCGCGGTCACCCGTGCCCCAACCCCAACTGCATGTTCTTGCACGAGCCGGGCGAGGAGGCCGACTCCTACACCCGCAAGGACTTGTCGACGCAGCAGGGCATCAAGATGGGCATGCGCACCGGCAGCGGCGTGGACTTGCACTACTTTGGCGAGGAGGACGAGCTGGAAGACGACCACGTGCTGGTGCAGCCGCTCGCGGCGTCGGGTTCTTCGTCGAATGCGGGCGCACCCGTGTCCGCCGCTCCCGTGTCTGCCGCGGGAACGCCGGTGGCGGGCCACGTGCCGGTGCTCCCGGCCACGGCGCACTGGGCCAAGGCACAGCCAGAGTCGACGGCCGCGTCGCCCCAGGCGGCCGCAGCATTGGCCAACACCGCCGCGTTCCCCGCGTTGAGCGAGATCTTCAAGGAGCAGAAGCTGGCGAAGAAGGACGGTAAGAAAAAGAAGGCGCGCGATAACGTGTTGCCCGACGACATCGACGTCGACGACCACCTGGCCGCGCAATACGCCGGCGACACCGGCGACCGGTTGCGCGCGCTCGCGGCGTCCCGTCGCTCGTTGCAGGTGTACTTGGACGACTTGGACGACGCCGCGGCATCGTTGCCGTTGTTCCACTACGACAGCGCGGTGCCGGCGACGTGCGGCATGTTGGACGACGAGCGCATGCTTGCACGCCTGCTCATTGAGCGCTTCCTCTTGCGGCCCATCAAGAAGTACCACTTGGCGTACCTGAACCACCCGGTGAGCCAGCAGCAGCAGCTTTTGACGCAGCAGGTGCAGATGCAGCACGCCCAGGCGCAGATGGCGCTGGACCCCGCGGCACTGCACCCGTCCTACCAGCAGCAGCTCTTTTTGATGCAACTCCAGCAGGGCCAGCACGCTCCCCCTGGCGCGCCACCGGCCGCCGCCGCAGCCGGCAAAGCCCACCCCCAGCTTTCGGCGCAGCTCAATGCGTTGCGTATGAGCGACCGGTCGCGCACCGCCACCCCTCCTCCACCGGGGTTGTTTGGAAAGCACACAGAGGCGGTCCCTGCGCCTCCCATGCAAGAGAGTGCCTCGTCTAGCTCGCAGTTGTTGACGCAGTTGATGAGTGGTAAGAAGTAAGTAGTAGGGTATAGGAAACATTATTTCGGATTGGTGTAGGGCGACAGCTGCTAGAGGTCGATGAGGCATCTTTGGTACTAATGTTCTTAGTGCGATGGTGCTTCGTGCTTATTGATGGCAGTGCTTGCTTACTACTGACAATACTGGCTATGCTTGTTGATGGCACTACTTATTGTACTTTTGAAGCCGGTTCCAATAATCCTCGGCCCTCCATTACTCAAGCAATATCTCCGGCAGATACAAGCAGCACAACCGCAAATATAAATACTCGGGTGCGAAATCAAGCTAATAAAAATGCAAATTCAAGGTTACCGTGATTCAATTCCAACATGTGACCTACGCCTCCGTATCTTCAAGTTAACAGCAACAACAGTGACAAAGAACTCAACCCCAAGTAAGAATATCGGAACTAGCTCGTACCGATCTGTAGAACAGCTAACCACTGTGATACTTCTACACGCTCTTAGAGGCGTTTCTTTGTCTTCCCGAACGAAGCAACCGTGCTCTCTCCACGCGCCCCCTACACTTCATTGGTTATGACAGTTTGATGACTTTATGCTATTTCTTAGAGAAGTTGTTGTTGATGAGCTGGCACAGCGCCGCATCGAACACATCGGCCTCCATCAAGCGCACAAGGCGCGACTCGATGAGCTCGATCAGGACCCGGATCATCTCCTCGCGGAGGAGCATCCACATGATGATCTTGCCCAAGTTCATGCGGCAAACCTGCTCTGTTACGTTTTGGGTGTCAGCCGTGAACTTGCTCACGAGCTCCACCGTGGCGACAATGATCTTGCACTTGCTGAAAGTCCAGAACTCCGTCAACTCTACCTTGGCCAACTTTTGACGGTAGTACCAGTCTGGATGCATCAGTAATTGGATCTGCTCCCGCAACTTGTCAAAGTGGTTGCCACGACCCCCTGGAGCACCGGAAACAACCGGCTGGCTTGCCGACACAGATGCCGGACTCAGTGAGGGAACAGAGGACAGCTGGGACTGGCTTGCAGGAAGGGTCGGCTGGGACTGGCTTGCAGGAAGAGCCGGCTGTTGGTTCGCAGAAAGAGCCGGCTGTTGGCCCCCGAAAAGACCCGGTTGTTGGCCCGACGCCGGTTGGCTCGCAGGCAAGCTGCGGTCAAAAAGCGGCAGAATCTGGCGAGGCGGTGGGGGTAATGCAGGAGAATGAGAGGGATTGTGGGCCGGGTACAGCGGCGGAACATCGGCACCGGCCAAGCGGCGCCGGTGGTCAAGGCGCAGCTGAACCGCGGCTGTCACGTCCTTCCACTTCAGGCGCTCGGCCAACGTGGCCACGTCCATCTCGCGACCGCTCTTGAGGCGAATGTAGTGCAGAATCACAAGCAAACGATTGGCGAGGCCCTGGGGCACGTGGACCTGGGCCTCCACGAGGAGCGCGACCATTTCTGGGGTCCACACGGTGTCCACGGCCACGGGGCCGTCGGTGTCGAAGGTGAGTCCACCTTGCGGCAACAGGCCGTGGTCGCGGCGCTCGGCCAAGTCGTTGTAGTTGGAGGGCGGCTCGCCGCGCGCGCCGTACACGCGGCGGTGGAGCAAGAAGAGCGACCACCGGCCCTTGAGCTCCCAGTCTGCGAGCACGCGGCCGGTCTTGCGGGCAAACTGCACGCGGAGGTCTGCCCACGGCACCGTGACGTACTTGTGGCGGTTTTCGTAGAACTGCGACGCCACCAGGTGGAACGTCTGGATGTCGTACTTGTAGTTGGCGGAGCTGGCGCGGTCGAGCCCGTAGTGGCGCCGGAGGGTAGCCGCGGCCTCGGGCGACACGAGCACGTGGAACTGGCGCTGGAGCTCGCGCTGGATGGTGGTGGCGTCGCGGGCGGCGAACACGCACTGCGCGTGCTCGCGGGTCCACGATGTGAACCGCTCAAACGACATGTCCTCGCCGATGCGCTTGGCCATGTACGCGGGCATGGGCGAGGGGTGCTTGCGACCGGTCCCTGCACCCGTCTTGCCTGCGCTTTCTGCGGCGGGGGTGTGCTCTGCGGCGGGGGTGTGCTCTGCGGCGGGAGTGTGTTCTGCGGCGGGAGTGTGTTCTGCGGCGGGAGTGTGTTCTGCGGCAGGGGTGTGTTCGTCGCTGGGCGGTTGACTCTGGACGTCAATGACTTCCGAGAGCGTTGGCCGCGCGCGTTTGGGGGCCGGTGCACTGGTTCCTTGGGCGGTGGCCGCAGTGGTGGGATCGGAGACGGCATTTATTTGGGCACCGCCGGCGTTTCTGGCGCCTGCGGCAGCGTCTGCGGCTCCCACGGCGTCTTCCGTCGCGCTTGTACCTCCACTCCGCTCCACGTTCTGCGCCCTCTCTGCCCGCTCCGTGCTCTCTGCCCGCTCCGTGCTCTCCGCCCGCTCCGTGGTCTCCGCGCTCTTCGCCGTCGCAGCCAATTCCCGCATCTCCGCCGACAGCGACACCATCAGAAACGCCACCTTCCCGCCCTCACGCGCATTCTCCCGCATCTGGCGCCGGAGCACCTGCAACTCCGGCACCGCGTCGTAGAGCGCCGCCAACGGGATCTTGTCCTCGATGCGCACCGTGAGCGCCGCGAGGTCGTCCATGAGGTTGCGGTAGTCCAGGTCCCAGTGCAGCTTGGAGAGGTCGTAGTAGGACTTGAGCGCGAGGTGCGAGTACACCAACGCGTCGAAGGTGCGGAGGTCGGCAAGGTGCGGGCGTAGGTGGGGGTCGGCCAAGGAGTCTGCGAGCTCGCGGTAGCGGTGGTCGAGGTCGCTTCGGACCGAGAGAAAGTGGCGGATTTTCTTGTGGACCACGCCGCTCATGATGCTGGCGATGGAGTGGGCGGGAGTTTTTTTCTTGATTTTTTCGCGGGCACGGACAGCGCTGTACACAATGCGCCACCTCTCCACCACGCCTCACTCTCCACTCCACCTGTGCGCTCCACTGCCTCTACACATCCAGCTCTGTGCCTCTCCGCCCATCTCTCTGCCTCTCCGCCCATCTCTCCGCACGCTAGGCCTCGGCAGCTACAGCTGGCGTCTCGGCGCATTCGTGGTCAATTGTCTATGTACAGCTACGCGGGGTGCACCACCGCCGCGCACTTCGCGCAGAGCGCGCCCTCGGCCGCGGCAACGTGCTTCCAGCACCGAGGACACTTGCCCCGCCGCAGCCGCACCACCGCCGCGCGCACCTCCGCGCCCGCCACGGAAAACACCTCCGCCGACGCGTACTCGCGGCCGTCGAGCGCGCCCGCGCCCGCCACCACCACCAGCGACACGCCAAAGTAGTCGTCGAGGTACGGCGCGTGGCGCGCAAACACCGCCGCCGCGTCGCCCGCGGCCTCCACCACCACCTCCGCCTCCATGCGGTTCTTGAAGAGGCCGCGCGCGCGGAGCGCCTCGAACTGCTTGTGGAGGGCGTTGCGCACCGCCCACACCACGTCAAAGTCGCGCTCCACCGCGGGCGCGGCCGCGACCTCCGCCGGCACCGCGAACACGTCCCACCGGCAGTGGAACGGCGTCTCCGCACCCGCACCCGCACCCGCTCCCACACCCGCGCCCGCGTGCTCCCACACCTCCTGCGCCAACACCGGCTGGATCGGCGCCAACATCCCCACGTACGCCCGCACCAACACCGCCAACGCCGTCTGCACCGCGCGGCGGCGTGGCGAGTCGCGCGCCGCGGTGTAGAGCGTGTCCTTGCACGCATCGAAGTAGGTGGCGCTCAAGTCGGTGCTCATGTGCGCGTTGATCTCGCGCACCACCCGGGCAAAGTTGTGGGTGCGGTACGCGTCCGCCACCGACAGCTGCAACCGCGCGAGGCGCGCGAGCATCCACCGGTCGAGCGGTGCCATGGCGCCGGGCGCCACCGCGTCGCGCGCGTGGTCAAAGTCCGCGAGGTTGCCCAACATGTACTTGAACGTCACCCGCAACTTCTTGATGTTCTCGTGCACGCGCGCCAACACCTCCGGCGTCACGTTCACGTCCTGGGTGTAGTTGCTCAGCGCCGCCCAGAGCCGGAGCCCGTCGACGCCGAGCGCAGGCACCGCCGGCTTGCCGCCGCCGTCAATCACGTGCCGCGGCGCCACCACGTTGCCCACCAGCTTCGACATCTTGGCGTTCTTGCTGTCCAACGTGAACCCGTGGGTGATGATCTTGGCGAACGGCGCCACCGCCTTGAACGCGCCGTCGTTGCCCGACGCGATGATCTTGTTGAGGAGCGACGACTGGAACCACCCGCGGTGCTGGTCGCTGCCCTCGAGGTACACGTCGGCCGCGGGCGTGTCTGCGGCCATGAGCGCGCGCAACCGCTCGGGGCTGCCCTCCGCCAACACCGACCACAGGGTGCCGGAGTCAAACCACACGTCCATGGTGTCGCGGCCCTTGTAGTAGCGGGTGCCGTCGACGCCCGCCGGCAACCACCGCGACACGTCGTCCTCGGGCTCGAACCACGCGTCGGTGCCGTACTGGGCCATGCGCGCCGCCACGCACCGCACCGTGGCCATGTCCGCGCGCGGCTCGTGGGTGGTGCGGCAGTACACCATGGGCAACGGCACGCCCCACGCGCGCTGGCGCGAAATGCACCACTCCGACCGGTTGTGCACGAACAGCGCGAGGCGGTTGCGCCCGGCCTCGGGCACAAACTCCACCGCCGCCAACAGCGCCGCGGCCGCGGCCTTGATCCGGTCCACGTTGACAAACCACTGCGGCGTCGCCCGCTGGATCACCGGCGTCTTTGACCGCCAGTCGTACGGGTACAGGTGCGTGTACTGCTCCACGTGCACCAACATGCCGTGCGCGCGCAAGTGGTCGAGCCCGCGCCTGATGGCGCCGCTGCCGTTGGCGTACGCCCCGCCCCACTGGCGCATCCCCCGCGGCATCGCCCGCGCCTCGTACTTGCCGTGCGCGTCCACCACAGACTCGATGGCGAGCCCGTGCCGCTTGCCCACCACGTAGTCCTCCGCGCCGTGCGCCGGCGCCGTGTGCACGAGCCCGCTGCCGGCCGTGGCCGACACGTGGTCCCCGTGCAACACCGGGTACTGGTCCGTGGTGCCGAACGAGGGGTTGGTGTACCAGCGGCCCTCCAACACCGCGCCCTTGAACGTGGTGCCGGTGGCGGCGTAGGCGCCGTCGAGCGCAACCACGCTGTCGGCGAGCGCGGCCGCCACCACCACCGCTGTGCCCGACGTGTGCCGGAGAAGCGTGTAGTCGATGTCGCGGTGCACGCAGATGGCCTTGTTGGCCGGAAGCGTCCAGGGCGTCGACGTCCAGATGAGAAGCGACACGCGGCCCGCAGCCATGCCCATGAACTCCGCCGCGAGCGGGTACTTGACGTACACCGCGGTGGACCGGTGCTGCGGGTTGTACTCCAACTCCGCCTCCGCCAACGCCGTCTGCGTCTCGCAGCCCCACCACACCGGCTTCAACTGCCGCAGCAAGAGCCCGTTCTCAAACAACTTGACGAAGATCGCGAGCTGCGCCGCCTCGTACTGCGGCAGCATCGTCTGGTACGCGCGGTCAAAGTCGGCCATGATGCCAAACTCGCGGAACTGCTGCCGCTGCTTGTCGATCATCGCCGCCGCGAGCTCGCGGCACCGCCGCCGCACCTCCACCGCGTCAAGCTGCCCGGCGTCCTTGACCGCCTTCATCTCGATCGGCAACCCGTGGCAGTCCCACCCGGGCACGTAGTGCACCTTCAGGTTGTGGTACATCACCTGGTGGCGGTTGATGATATCCTTCAAGATCTTGTTGAGCGCGTGGCCCAAGTGCAAGTCGCCGTTGGCGTACGGCGGCCCGTCGTGCAACGTGAACCCTTGGGCAGAATCCGGCCGCAGCTGCTGCCAGGTGTAGAGCGTGTGGCCGTTTTTTTCTAGCAAGCGGGCCCGGTCGGCGCCGCGCGGGATTTTGGGCGAAAACAGCGTTTTCGGAAGCAGAAGCGTGCTGGAGTACAGCTGCTCCATGCGTCGGGCCGAAACCGCCATGTGGCGGACGTTTCGGCGGAGCATGGGAGAAGATGTGGTTGGTGTAGATGCGTGGGTGCACTTCGCTGTTGGTGCAGGCTTTTCTCGCGCCGTGAAGTCTGCACTTTTCCGCCTCCTCTGCGCTACTCCTACGTTCGTTGACAAGCTGCATGCGGCAAGGTCTCTTTTTTTTTTTTCCTAGTGTTCTGTTGGCCCTGTGACGTTACACGGTTGTGTGGGTATAGCTGTCTCTACCGATTGGGTGCGGTGGGTATTTTTCTCGCGGCGCATACTTTCGCACCCGGCCCCACTGCTACTACATACACGAACTCTTCGTAAATACATCAAAAGCAGGGTAGAGATATGTACCAGAAAAATAATAAATATACACATGAAAACATCCATGCGGTCATCCAATCATTGCCTAGTTGCAGGTCGCTTAGTTCTTGCCAATGCTCTTCACCAACTCAATGTACTTTTCGGTGGAGAAGGACTTTGGTCTCTCGAGCGCCATGCCGAGACCACGGTCAAGAATCAATTGTGGCAACACACCAAACGCTCTGGAAACACCAAACAAGACAGTGTAGAACGATTGCTCGGTCAAGCCGTAGTATTGCAACAAAACACCAGAGTGGGAGTCCACATTTGGCCATGGGTTCTTGGTCTTTCCGTGCTTGGTCAACACGCCTGGAGCAACCTCGTAGATGTTAGACACCAACTTGAACAACTCGTAGTCTGGCATGTGCTTCAAGGCAAACTCTCTTTGCGCAGTGTAACGAGGGTCGGTCTTTCTCAACACAGCGTGACCGTAACCGGGAACAACTCTGCCAGAGTTAAGGGTGTCCCACAAGTACTTCTCAATGGCCTCCTTGGAGATGTCGCCGTTCAAGTCTTCCTTCAACTTGAACAACCACTCTAAAACCTCTTGGTTGGCTCTACCGTGCAAAGGACCAGCCAAACCGTTCAAACCGGCAGCAAGAGACAAGTATGGAGAGGACAACGCAGAACCAACCAAGTGGGTGGTGTGCGCAGACACGTTACCACCCTCGTGGTCAGAGTGGATGGTCAAGTACAATCTCATCAACTCGATGAACTCCTGGTTGTCGCCGTAACCGAGCAAAGTGGCCAAGTTGGCACCGTAGTCCAAGTCCTTGGACACGGAACCAGCCAACTTACCGTCGTGGAACACGTTTCTGTAGATTCTGGCGGCAATGTTTGGCAACTTAGCCAACAAGTCGATGGAGTCCTCGTAAGTGTACTTCCAGTAGTCGGACTTGTGCACACCCTTGGCGTAGGCTTGGGCAAATTGGGACTCGGACTCCAAGGCGTTGACGGCAATGGAGAATTGAGCCATTGGGTGCAAGTGGGATGGGGAGCGGTCAATCAACTCCTCAACGTGCTTTGGCAAAGCAGATCTAGCAGCGAATTCCTCAGACAAAGCCTTGGTTTGGGCGTCAGATGGGACCTCACCGGTCAACAACAACCAGAACAAAGCTTCTGGCAATGGCTCGGAACCGCCAACGGCCTTTGGCAACTCCTTTTGGATGTCTGGAATGGTTCTACCTCTGAAACGGATACCCTCAATTGGGTCCAACACCGAACCTTCCCACACCAAACCCTTGATACCACGCATACCACCGTAAGCTTGCTCCAAAAGAACCTCACCGATAACCTGTTTGTTAGTACTGACTGAAACATCGTCCCAATTGATTTACGAGCAACACCGTTATGGGGCCCAAACGCGGTAACGACCACGAATATAGACGGGATCGTACCATGTAATGTGATGCGCAAAAAACAAGCGGGCCGTTACAATGGCACTCCGACGATACATACAGTTTTTCCGTATTCTTTCTTCAACTTCTTGACCTCTTCGGCCTTTTCAGGCAAGATCTCGGCCAAACGGGCCTTCAATGTCTGACGGTTAGTAACTAAATTACAGAGAACAAAACAAAATTCAGCCAATGGCAGGGGCGACATACTGGCTCGGTAGCGTAGGTTCTAACACCGAGAGCTCTTCTCAAGGCAGAGCGTTGCAAGGAACGAAGCGAGGACATTTTTGTTTAATTATGTGCGAAGATAAAAAAAAAAAATCTCTACTCCATCGCAGCTCCGCACGGAACGTCCACCTTTTTATAACTAGCGCTCGTGGATAAAACGGCACAACCGTGAGCACCTGTGATTACGTAAATCGTCCGCCTTTCCTGCACTCGCGGCATATGTCCCCCGTTCCGGCCAATCACCGCGCGCCTTTCGGAAGCCGGAACTGCTTTTCCTCGGACATGGCGCGCAATCTTCCCGACGCCGCTGCTGCCGCAGCATGCCCGCATGCGACCTGAACCTACTGGCGAGAGAAAAAAAGCCCTCCTGCCGCATTCGGTCCCCGGTCTACTCAGACCTTGCAATGCTCTGGTTCGTTATTTTTCCTCGCAAATCCACGCTGCAACCACCAAAGCCTCCGGCTCGGACCTTGAACACCGGACCTGCAGAGGCACCCCAGTGTGGTCCTGCACGCGGGCTGACCCCAGATTTCGGAGTTGGCGAATAAGATGAAGCTCGCACCACCAGCGTGTCGGTTGGCTGCCGGCCACTTTTTTTTTCTGTGGCGCCTACAGTGTTTGCCTTCGGTCTCAAGAAATTCTGCTTGCGGTAAAGTGGAAGTATGCTGGCCGGCCAAACGGAGACCGTTCAAGCGCATGTAGCGTGACTTGGCGGTGATGGTGGGGTGTGGGGCACATGGGATAGGGCTGGCGATTTGTGGGGAAAAAACCAGTGCCTCGAATCCCGAGCACCGGATCACTCACGGGTTCGCCGGAAGTAGTTTGACTTTGGCTGCGCGAAATCGGAAACTCTAACGATTATCGGACTTTCGCTGCGATGGCGGTGTTAGGGCCGGTGGAGGAAATTGCAACGAGTCCGCACACCCGCCCGTAGATGCCACAAATGATGCAATCAGACGCAATTCGCATTGCTTTCCTGCTTGTTTGTTTTTTTTTTACCGCTCCGAAATCTCTTCTCGGCGCCTAGTTCCCAACTCTTCGCCGCTATAGTCGCGCCATCTTGGCGCCTGGGGTCATGTTGCCCCTTTCTTCGGCTCCAAAGACCTGGATGGGACAGGGCCGGGTAACCGCAACGGTCGAATCAATGGTGATGGTCGTGCGCACACCGCGCGGCATAAAAGGTTGAAGGTGCCGGGCATGCGCAGTTTTTTCCTCACAGGGACTTTATCTCCATTTATATGACGTATCGAGGTATACGTGGTAAACGAATCCCGCAAAAAAACCGGGCCCTTGTGGCCTTGAAGTCTGCAGAGATATCACCATAGATCAGTGTGGTGCTGTCTTTGATGGCGTCGAACATTCGTAGATTTGCCCATGTGCGTTTAACAATACTGTTCTGTGCTCATACCCTCCGCCACCAACTCAACCGTCGGCGAGAAACTCTGCAAGGGCCTCGCCTACAGTGGACTTATTGGCTTGCGGCTTGTTCACCGAGGGGCACCGCGACCTGTAGTTGCAACTCTTGCACCGACCGCGATCCGTTGTGCCCTCGGGATCACGAGTTCCCAGCCAGAACCCTGCTGCCTGTTGTGTGCGGCTAGCGAGAGTGTCCTTATCAAACGCAAACTGCTTGCACTCGATGATTCGCTTCGTACGGACATTGTGATACTCGACACACACGGACGACGGCTCGAACCGCTCAAAGAGGTGGAGCGCCTGGGCGGCGCGCGCGCAGAAGTACGCGGGCGTCAAGGCGGTTTCCCACGGGCCAAAGAGCACACTCACGTCAATGTCGGCATACTGGGTGCCGTGGAAATCGGCCAAGAGCGCCTGGAACTCTGTCTCCGATAGCACATTGGCAAGCGAGTACACGGGGGCATCTTTCTCTGCAACTTCCACTTGTAGATGGGGCGCGCTCGGCAGCGCGCCACGGCTTGTGTCAAACAGGGCGAAGCCAATGGCGTTGCCGCGCGCGAGAGCAAGGTAGTCATTTACAAGCACGCCAAAGTGGGTCACGAGGAGTGCCACCGCGCTGGCCTCTGCGAGCGAGCTGCGGACGTCCACACCGCGCCGTGCCAAGTTCTCCATCAAACTGGCATAGCCGTATTCGGGGCTTTGCGCAAGCGTGGTGAGAAACTGGAGATAGTACATGCACTGGTCACGCGCGGCCGTCACCACCAGCTCCTGTTTGGGCACGTTGTTGTACTGGCGGGTCTTGATGTCGCGCACCTCGAGCGTGTGGTGAAGCGCGAACGCGTCCATGCGCAGCTTGGCGCCACAGAGCTCGGGCGACAACTGCCGCACCTCCGTTGGGTCCCACGAGAGGGCTTCTTCCAGCGGCACAGGGTCGAGCCGGACCACGTCCGCAACACCGTTGACCAACACCGCGCGCCCAAGTGCCTCTGTTTTTGCAGCCAACACCCCCGCATCCAAGTCGATGTACCCATGCAAATGCATCTCCCGCGCCTCGCCGGTGTATGACACCACCAACGCCCGCACCAAGATCTGCTCCACCCACTGGTACGCCAACTTGATTGTCATCGGGCTGCCGCGGGTAACGTGTGCCTGGCGCGGTTGCGGGAGCCGTGCCACAAGCGTCGCCACCGCTGCCTCCACCTGGGCCAAGTCCACAATGCGGTGCGCGCGGTCCTCTAAGGTCTTGTGGTAGTCGGACCCCAGGGCCATGCGGGGTGTGCGCACCAGCAGCGGCAGGCCCGCGTACACATCAAAGTACGCACGGAGTTCGCACCACGACAGCGGGAGGAGCTTCAACACCAGAAGCCGCGGTTGCGAAACATATGAAGGGTCCAGATTTCTGTTTTTGAAATAGTCGTACGGCGCAGCCAAGGACGCGTGGCGCCGCCGCGTGAGAAGCGCGTCGGTGGGACGCCCAAACGCCGCGAGCACCAGCGCTTCGTGCTGCGACGGCGGCGCCAAGCCACGGTGGCTGCAGGGGCCGAGCTGCGGGAGGAGCAGCCACGTCGACGCGGGGTCGGACGCGGGCGGGGTTTGCAGCAGTGGCTGCAATTCGGGTCGCGCGTGGAGCAGAACCGCCCTCAGAGTGCGGGCGGTGGAGAGAATACGCAGCAAATGTAGGGCGCGGATATTAGGCCGGTAGCAAGCAAGACCCAGTCCCGGTGCCACACCGAGGAAACTTCTTCCCCTACTAAGGCCACCCAAACGGCGGGAGGTGGCGAGAGGACAAAAGGCTGCTATGGTGGATCGTGCGGAGAGAAGGAGGATCTTCCGCGGGGAAAAGGTACGGTTGTGTGGAGTAAGAAGGCGACAGAAATTCTGGCGAAATTTGGGGCCTGTGGAGGGGGGCGGGAGGAGGTATTTATATATCAAGGAGGCATACAGAGGGACTAGCTAAGCGCTTGTGATGCGGTTCTGCGTTTTATGCAAACGGCTTTGTGCACAGTGCGCGTGGGTGCGAAATGTGAATTCCACTAGAAGTTAGTGCCAGTAATTAGTAACCGGAGCAGTGATACAGATAGGCGGATTTTGGTGGGGTAATATAGGAATTAATAGGTGCTGGCAATGATTTTGATATTTTCCGTTTTTTTTCGGCAAGCCTTCGATTTTCTAGAGCTTGTTTAGTAGATATGGGTACGGGGGGCGTTTCTCACTTTTTGAATAAACTTGCATAATTTTGTGGCAATGCGACGGATTTGAAAAGTACAGATGGCCTTTCATTGTTAACACTTATTAAGGAGTGGGAAATGCTACAAAATTGCCGATTATCATAGACACCAATAAAAAATTTTATCGACCTTTTAGGGTAATTCCTCGCACTATAGAGTTGGAATAAGATGCATAGTAGGTGGGTATAGTATTACTATTTTAGCTCCACCTAAATATAGCGCACCCATACCAGTCTAAACTGCACTAACAGATTCTAGATTAGTGGAGATTAAAACCATACACGCAAATTAGAATTCTCCCATGCAATTATATAAATGTGGCGACTAACTTGATTGCTGGTAAGAAATGAGCACTTACAACAGACTCGCCAGACACTACACCGCAATAAAACTATTAATGTATTACTGAAGGAAACTCCTATTCTCTAAACGACGGAGCACAGCAACGGCCAGCTCCACGCGAATCGATTTTATACAAGATAGTCATTGTGCAGCAGCGGCGATTCCGGAGATGAATGTTCTCACCTAGGTCCAGGGACCAGACAGCGACCCCTGGACACTCCGGGGCATCGCCGGACAATTGCTTGCGATTAAGAATCGTTCCAATTAAGAATCGTTCACAGATAAGAATCGTTTGAATTAAGATTCGTTCGCAATTAAGTATCGTTCCAGTTCCCGGCTAGTCGCAAGAACAATCACATTGGTGCACGCCACCGGGCTCTCAAGCACCTGTCAGAACAAGAGCTCCACTAGTGGATACCACGCTTCAACTTCAACGAATCGCGTTTCTTCTCGCTGAGACTGAACTGGCCAGGCAAGTTAATCTTGTTGCCTGCGCCCGCCATCGGCGTGTCACGCGCCGGGCTCTCGGGAATAACCGGTTCAGTGAGCAATCCCGGCAGCAAGTTTCCCGCCGAGTGGACGGGGAAGTAGTTGTCGTCTTGATGCCCCACAAACGGCGAGCTGAGCCCCTCCAGGGTGCCGGTATTGTTGAAGATGGAGGGAAAACTGCATGAGTCGGTGTTGATGGTGAGTGGCTTAGGCAAAGAGTTGCCCAAGCCGCGGCTGGACGAGCGCGACCGCAGCAACATCGGCGTGAAGTCGTCGTACTCCGACATGGCCGAGCCGGGGGTGTTCATGTACAAGCCGTCGCGCTGTGTGGACGGCGGCGTGCTGCCCAGAGAGAAGGAGCTCTTGCCGGAGGAGGGCGGGGTCTGGAAGTCGAGCATCATGGCGTTGAAGCCCCAGCCGCTAGCGCCGCCCAGGCCAGTGGCCGCGGTGGAGGACGCGCCCGCCGAGGACGCACCCACGCCCCAGTTGCTGGCCGGGGCCGCCCAGTTGTTGGCGCCGCTCGCACTCAGCAGGCTGTTGGTGCGCACAAACGCCAGCGGCACAAAGTCGGTCATCAGCTGGAGCAGGTCTGTGGACGCCGCCAAGTCGGGGTTGCCCAACGGGCGCGCGGACGAAAGATTGCCCACGTGGAGCCACGAGGTGCCGGAGTTGTTGCGGGTGAGCGAGTGCTTG